>JAJLTH010000024.1:116130-140495 GCA_030568035.1 Tetrapisispora nanseiensis | reverse complement strand
TTTATTATAATTTTCAATATATTTTAATTTATATTTGAAAATTATTATTAGTTTTTTTTTTTTATCTTCTTTTGAAATTTTTCCTTTATATTTAAACAACTTTAGTTTTAATTCTTTTAAAATTAATTCTTTATTACATACTAAAAGTTATTATAATTCAATCAATTTTTTTAATTCTTCCAATTATTCTTCAATTGTTCGATTGTCTGTTTACATTTTGTTCAGACTATATATTTTATTTATTTTGCTCGTTTTATTATTTTTTTTTTTGGTAATTGTGGAATTAAACAACTACACTAAAACAACAACAACATACTTTCCCCCTTTTTTACACATATGCATAGAACTTATTCTTTAAGAAATTCTAGAGCTCCAACTGCTGCTCAATTACAAAACCCACCTCCACCTCCTTCTTCTACCAAATCTAGATTCTTCGGTAAAGGTGGTATTGCTTACTCTTTCAGAAAGAACACCGCCGGTGCGTTTGGTCCAGAATTATCAAGAAAATTATCCCAATTGGTCAAGATTGAAAAAAATGTTTTGAGATCAATGGAAATCGTTTCTAATGAAAGAAGAGATGCTGCCACTCAATTGTCCGTATGGGGTTTAGAAAATGACGACGACGTTTCTGATATTACAGACAAGTTAGGTGTCTTAATCTACGAAGTCAGTGAATTGGATGACCAATTCATCGACCGTTACGATCAATACAGATTGACTTTGAAATCCATTAGAGATATCGAAGGCTCAGTCCAACCATCAAGAGACAGAAAGGCTAAATTAACCGACAAGATCGCTTATTTGAAATATAAGGACCCTCAATCTCCAAAAATCGAAATTCTAGAACAAGAATTAGTTAGAGCCGAAGCCGAATCTCTAGTTGCAGAAGCTCAATTATCAAACATCACTAGATCTAAATTAAGAGCTGCATTCAACTACCAATTTGACTCCATCATTGAACATTCAGAAAAAATCGCTTTGATCGCTGGTTACGGTAAAGCTTTATTAGAATTATTAGATGACTCTCCAGTTACTCCTGGTGAAACTAGACCAGCTTATGACGGTTACGAAGCCTCTAAACAAATCATCATTGACGCCGAAAGCGCTTTGAACGAATGGACTCTAGACTCTGCTCAAGTCAAACCAACTCTATCATTCAAGAACGAAGAAGATATTGTTTATGACGACTATGAAGATGAAGATGATTTAGTCGATGAAGGTATCGCCCAAGAAGATGCTAATGGTGAATGGTCCGGTGAAGAAGAAGAAGCTCACGAGGATGCTACACAAGAATCTGTACACGCAAACTAATACTTAAAGAGACAATCTTTTACATGAAAATTTTATAAATAGAAGAAAAAAAAAAAGATTATTTTTTATCACAAAAATAGGAAGAAAAGAATAAATCGAAACAATAGATTAATAAATCATAATAATTAAATCAACTTTCTTTTGTAGAAATGTATTCACTTTATCTCTCTCTGTTTTTATTTTTTTTCTTTTAATGTATTTTTAATATCAATATTTAATATATTAATTAATAAATGATGAAATAATATTTAATGTTTAATTATTAAGAGTAAAATTCTAGTTAGTTTCCATAACAATTCTTAATATTGATGTTATACCTCTTGTTAAATGTTTGGTGCTGCTTGACCTTTTTCAGACAATGTCTCCAATATACCTTACGTGGTCTTGTTGTTTACCCGGAATATCGAATACTCTCTCCCATTTTACATTTTGAAATCTGAATTTTTAAAAATAACAAATAGTGGACACACATTAAATAATGAATAAACTAAATTGAAGAGATTAGATCAGATAGGTTCAACAAAATTTTTATTAGGTTAAGACCCTACTAAATTATTACTTGACATTATCAACTCTATTTACGAAAAGCATTCTTAGGAGCCTTCCACAGATGTATCTTTTTTTTTTTTTATACCTGTAATTAATATTATGCATTGAAGAAGAGAAGCCAAGTATATTGTTGAATTGTCAAGAACGAAAAAAGAAAAGTATCCATTACTTCAAAGATGCCTGAATTATTTTTGGATAGTAACAATAACGAGATTTCTTGGGATAATGCTGTACTGGAGGGTCATTTATCAAAGGAACTTTCCAAGTACAATCAATTGATCTCTAAGTTGTCCACTGAAACTCAATTGACTAAGCTTCACCATATCATCGAGGCAGATAAATTCGAAACTATTCGACATTTAAACAAATTTATATCAATTACACAATCTTTGCATAATAAAAAAATTAGGAAATTAGAATTATTAAGAACAAATTTGACAACGGTACTTACCAATTACAATTCATCATTGTCAAATGTTTCTAACGCTAATAACATTGCTAAATCCATAAATTACGATATATCCACTATAGATACAGAGAAGAATTTGGTTAACAAGACTTTAGAGTTTTTGAATTATATCAGATTACTGAAAAATAACATTTCATTGATCAATAATGCCCTCAAAGATGAAAACCATGTCGTCGCAGCCACAGCTATTGATGAAATCAGAAAAATTCCACAAGATGTAATTAAATCTCAATTTGCATCAAAAGTTGTTCCATCAAGTGAAGTTTCAGATGAACCAACTGTTGTAATTGAAAGATGGATAGAAGAATTAAAAATAATATTCCAGAAAAGATTCTTGAAAGCGGCTGAATCTAGTGACACTGAAGAATTAACATTGATGTTTAAAATGTTTCCTATGATAGGAGAAGATAAATTAGGTTTAGATTTATATTCCAAATATGTTTGCAATATTATTGCTGATGAAAGTAGAACTTTTATGACTATAAATGGTAATAATAATTTAGAACAATCAATGAAAAGACCTGGCTTTTTTTCTCAAGTTCTGCTACATTTATTCAAATTAGTCTCCACTGTTATAAATGAGCATTCAAAAGTTATAACGGCAGCTTATGGCATGAAATATATGACACATGTTATGGAAAAGGTTGAGAAAGAAACTGAATTACAAGCAGGTTTAGTTCTCGACACTTTTACTGAGACTAAAAATATTTCTGGGATTGTAAAGGAAATTAAAGAATGGCAAATGCACCAAATGAAAAAAAATAATAGAAGATTGAATGGAGATAATAGCGATTCTGAGGATTCAGATGATGAATATGCTGATAATTTACAAATGATATCAGTTAATGCTATTTCAATTTTAGTCAATGAATTTTCCCAAATTTTACAAAATTGGTCATTGTATACAAGATTTTTCTCTATAAGATGGAATGAATTTAACAGTATCAAATATGACAATTTAGAATTTGCACCAGTTATACTAGAAGGTAATTTTAAAAACAAATTGAAAAACGAAGGTTACATATCAACATTCGATACTTTAGTAATGTATCATTTAAATAAGTCGTTTAATAATTCATTAGATTTGGAGGAATTACCTGATATCAATGAGTTGGTAAACTTAAGAAGTAATGTACCCAAGCATAAAGAAGTATCATCATATCCGATTACTTCTGTACTTGAAGATTTTACACTTCTTGTAAGAAAAAATTTGGTTGTTGTAGTAAATACTGGTCAACCAGAAATGTTCTCAAAATTTTTGGATCAACTAGCAAAGTTTATCCAAAATGAATATTTAGTTAAATTTCTACAAAATAAGTTTAAAAATTTACAAGCCAAATTAGTATCATCGCTAGTCCTTAAGGAGTACATTCCTAAAGATGAGTTAATAAATGCAAGCCATCAAAATTTAAAAGCTTTGTCACCAGAACATTCAAGTACAAAACTATCAAAATTAGGTTTCGATATAAGAGGTGCTGCTGCAAGTGCATTTACAAATCTTCAATCTAATATCCAATCTGTAGTATCAGATCCTGATTCTGTTTTATCACTACATCATTATTTGATATATGTGAACACACTATATTTAAATATTGTTTTTACGAAAAAACTTCTTATCAAAGAAATTTTAGAAGACAATCCAGCTATGTTACATGATAATTTTCCATTTGGCAATGACTCACAACTCTTAACGGACAAGATTAAAGCATGTGATGAATTGATAGTAAAGCAAAATGAAAAATTACAAAAATGGTCTTTGAAATATTTATTCGAGAACGTATTAAAAAATAAAATCACAACAATTACCAAAGATTTATTCATCAATGGTAATGATAGTGCTTATATATCAAGTACTGATGATTTTGAAGATCTTTCATCAATTAATGATTTTGTACTAAAGTGGAAAACCTTAATTACACCTTATAAAAATGTTTTATACGATGATGCTTATGTCGAACTATTGAATAACATCGTCGATTTTGTTGTAACTATAATTGATAAAAAAATATGGTCATTACACATCAACGACTTGGGTGCTGCAAAATTAGACCGTGGCTTAAGTTTGTTTATTAGTACAATGTGTGATACCAATTATTTATTAAGAGAGAAGTTTATTTCAATTACCCAATTAGTTTTAGTTTTAGGTTTTGATGATGATGATTTTGATACAGAGACAAATGATGTAAAGGAAGAGATTGCGACCGGTATTAATTGGGTTATCACTCCCCAAGACCGTATAAGAATAAGAAATCTAAAGGTAGACAAGAGAAAGTAAAGCGACTAATCAAGGTCTATTATTCTGTACATATATAGATATATGCTCATCTGATGTTTTAGATATAAATATCATTAGCATTCCAATTGCATAATTTAAATACCTATTAGACATTTAAAATATATATATCACACGAAATAAGAACCAATATTTTGGTAACTTTTACTAGATTCCGAAGTCTATATATACACGATCATCATTTGCATATGAAAGACAATAATAGATGTCATCTTATTCACTTAAATATATCATCATATACGAACGTAATTTTTCAATACGGAAATTAAACAAATTCAATTTCATTTCAATCTCATCTCAAAAAAAAAAATATCATTGTACTATGATAATATTATATGATATAGTGAAATGATCGAGATAGGCATCACTTTTTACACTATTAATCATGAAAGTTCAAATGAAGATAAATAATATAATCTTTTTTTCCTCCATATAAATTAATAAATATTTGTATACTTGAATATATCATCCAAGCAAAATTTAAGGTAGTGATTCTTTAAACTAATCGAGCGAAAATGAGTGAAGTTCAAGACGCCACTAACCAAAAAGAGAATAATGCTCAAGTGGAGGGTTCAAGTGTTTCAGCCTCTGAAGATGGTGGTGAACATAAATTATCTAATAAAGAGCTAAAAGAGCTTAAAAAGAAAGAAAAGGCTGCAAAGAGAGCTGCAAAAAAGCAAGAAAATGGTATATCTATTGAACAACAACAAGCTCAAGCTGATGCTAAAAAGGAAAAGAAACAACAACAAAGAGAGAAACAAATAAAACAACAAGAGGAAAAGAAAAATAAGCAATTAAGAAAGGAAGCTGAATCTGTTATGAAGGGAGAGAACAAAAGTACTTTATTTAGTCATTTAGAAACTACGGCGGAAAGAAGAGCGTCTATCCTGGCTTTCTCTAGTTCTGTGAACTCTCCAATTGCTTCTAAAATTACTGCTGCTGGTTTAGCAATCCCAGCTATAGCTGGGTTTTTATCTGGCAGTAATGTCCCTACTACAACTTTGAGTCAGACTATTTCTGCCTCGTCGAACACTGGTGTACCAACTGGGGAATCAGAAAGTAACAATGAAAAGAATAAAGTGAATGAAATGGCAAAGTATTTAGCTGATTATTCTATTAATAAGGAAGACCTTTCTATCGTTCCTGGTATAACATCTATCGTTCCAAATTCCCTTGAGAAGAATATCAATAACTCGCAATTCGCAAATGTTATTAAAGAAATGCTAATAAATAAAGATTTAATCCACCCTGTCATTGTCAGATTGACATCTGCTTTGGCTCAATATAAAATTGTGGGCTCTATCCCACGTTGTATAGCAATGTTAGAAGCATTTCAAATGGTCATTGAAGATTATCAAACCCCACCAGGAACTACCTTGTCTCGTAATTTGACTAATTATTTATCACACCAGATTGACATTTTAACAAAAGCTAGACCTTTGAGTGTCACAATGGGTAATGCGATCAGATGGCTAAAACAAGAAATTTCCCACATTGATCCATCTACATCTGATAAAGATGCTAAAAAGGAGTTATGTGAGGCAATAGCCCAATTTGCTCGCGAAAAGATTGAGTTAGCTGATAGACTAATCATCGAAAATGCTTCTCAACATTTAACTGATGGTTCTTCAATAGTAACCTATGGTGCTTCTAAAGTTTTGAAAGATTTAATTATTGAAAATGCTGTAGTTAAGAAAAAAGATATTAAAGTAACCGTGGTAGATTCTAGACCATTATTTGAAGGTAGAAAAATGGCTGAGTTTCTTAGAAAAAGTGGCGTTAAGGTTACATATGCTTTAATAACTAGTTTGGACACTATTTTCAGCATGAACGTTGACTATGTATTTTTAGGTGCCCATTCTATATTATCCAATGGTTTCTTATATTCTAGAGCTGGGACTGCAATGGTTGCCATGAGCGCTAAGCAAAGAAATATTCCAGTTTTAGTTTGTTGTGAAAGTTTGAAGTTTTCTCAAAGAGTACAATTAGATAGTGTCACATATAATGAATTGGCTGATCCAAATGATTTAATCAATATTAACTATAACAATCCATCACAAAGATTCGGTAACACTGGTTCCCTACTACAACGCTTCATTCAAGAGCGTGAAGCTGCTAAAGAAAATGATGCTGCTGAAACAAACCAGAAGGGTAAGAAAGTACAATCATCAAACAGTAAAGAGAAGAATAAAGATTCATCAAATGATACTGAGATTGATAGCAATAAAAACATTTTAGATGATTGGCAGAAGTCTCCAAACTTAAATATCATCAATATCCTATATGATCTAACTCCTCCTGATTATATCAAGAAAATTATAACAGAATTCGGTGCTCTACCACCTTCTTCTGTGCCTGTTATCCTTAGAGAATACAAAGGTTCCGCATAATTACATACACATATAGTATTTATTGTTCAATATTTAATAGAGTGTCATATTTTAAAGATATAAATACATTTTACGAAGCTAAAACCTTATTACGAAATATTTGGATCTATTCATCATTTAAACAATTTAATTCAAACTAAAGCAAAATATATATTAAATTTTTCAGAGTACAGTTAATTATTTACATATATTTATTCTTGAAATTTTATTTATACCCGATAACGTCAAATGTTCTATACAGTTTTATTCGATATCAAAATATAACTAATGTTTTGCTTTTTTAGTACAACGTGTATGTGCAAGTAGAAATAATAGTTTCTTTTTCATTTTTTTCTTAAAAATTGAATATTTATTTAATTAGGAAATGTTCTCAACTTGGTTATTTTCGTTTAACTCATTGGAGATTTCTCACATGCTAAGTCCTGAGATTATATCTTAAATCTATCAGAAGCATGTATTGGTGACCATATGCCTCTTACACTTGCATTTAAGGATTTTACATTATCGTTTCTTGTTAAGTTTTGTAAAATATTTCCTCCAGATTCCTTCAATAATAGTATCTTATTCTCCACATTATCTATATTAAGATTTTTAATACAGACAACTTTTTCACGTCCAGTTGTGTATTCTGCTCTTAGAATAGGGTGACCTGATTTTCTTAGAATATTGAATTCAATATGTGGGTTTTTTTGTGCCAATAAATCCAATCTCTTAGAGGTTAAAAACTTTCTTAGACCATCAGAAGAGCCACCCCAATTACAATATTGAAGAGTTATTTTTTTAATTGGAAATACGAAAGCTCCAACACCATTTCTAGCAATTGAAGTTTGAGAAATTGCCTTAACAACCATTATTCGATCCTTTATGTTTTGTATCTTCTTGTTCCCACTTCACACTTACGTGACAGTATTTTACAGATCCAATTTCTGTACCAGCTGAAATATATAAGATGTCCTCCCAAAATTACTCAATCAATAATTAAACTAAAACCTAATGTTTTAATTTTACACCAATACAATACAATGATTCTTGTATCATATAGAATACAATATTATAATAAATATTTTCGAAATTTTTCAAGAGTAAAAAATTCAAATAACTTAGAAAATATATATTACCCGAATGCAATAAATTATCTTTAAAGCTGTGTCTCTTTTAGGAAATCCAATTTTTGAAAATTGTTAAAATTTCTCGAGACGAAGGGGCATTTTTGATTGACTAATTAGGAAATTTAGATCTAATTCATTTCCATTACACAAATGGGGATAACGGGTGAAACAAAATTAGAGAGAAATAACATTTTGAGAGATAATGTAGGTTAGAGAGGTTAGTGAGGTGTGCGAGGTGCGAGAGGTGTGAGAGGCATCGATGGAAGTGTGATCATAGAAATATCTATTTGTCCCCATTTTGTTTTTTGGGATCGTTCTTAAGTTTATGTATGAGCATTGATTTTAATGATTACTTGATTGGGTTTCGAACCGTTCAGACATTTTCATCTACTGATGTTGATAAATTAATAGTTTGTTTAAAGAACTTCTTACTTCGCTCCATCTTTCCAATTTGTACCTCCCGAAATGACATTGATGTTTAACGATATATGCAACTCTTTTCATTTCTTTGGGTGCAAATTTTTATATTCTTTAATTTTTCAATTTTATATAAATATTAAACTTATTTCGTAAAAATATTTAAATTAATGTTAAGAGGGTATCATATTAAAAAGTGAAATATTTGCTCTTCAAGTATCATAAGGATTATCACACTTACAAGAACCAACAAAAAAATTAATAGAAACTAACAACACCGCAAAATGCTAACTTTACCAGAACTTTTTAAACCAACTGCTCATCTTTTATTTTATTCATTCTCATTTGGTGGAGCTCTGTTTTATTCTAAAGTAGCCTCTGTCATAGCTTTCCGTAATTTAGACAGAGATCAATTCTCCGAGTTGCAAAACCACATGTTCCCACAATTATTCAAGTTAGAAACTGTTGCTCCAATCATTTTAGCTCTGACCGCTCCATACAATGTCGAACAAGGTGCTTACCATACTTTGACCTTTTCTTTCTTATCAGGGCTAGTAAATTTATTATTATTATTGCCAAAGGCTAAGCAAATTAAAGCTGACAGAAAAATAATAGCTGAGAAATTCCAAGGTGAAGAATTAGAAAAGAAAGATGCCCCATTGAGAAAGGCTTTTGGTAAATACCATGTCGCTAGTGTTATATTAAACACTCTTCATATCGCTGCAATGGGTGTCTACGGTTATTGTTTGACGAAGGCTTTATATTATTAAACTATTTACAAATATTAAAACAAAAAAAACCTCCTATATAGTAATACAATTTTAATTTTTAGTACAGATATTTTATTTACCTTGATCTTGAATAAATCGATTTGCTAATCTTAGCAACAATCTTCAGAAAGACTAGCTGTGTTCACAAGAGATAGGCAACAATAATTATTCAATGTCCATTTGATTTTGTAGTGATTCAGCCAACTGTTCATGAGGATAAGGCATAGAATTCGACTTATATAAAAACTCAACAACATTTTTTGGTGGCTTAACTGCTATCATTGTGATAACGAGACTGTATATAGTTTCTGGTATATTTTGTTTCATCATATCCAGTAGTTCTTCCGGTACAGAGTATACACTTAGGGCTTTAAAAAAATGACATGCAGATTCTAAGTCTTTACCTTTCTCTGTCGCAAATTTTTTAGCAATGGTTAAATTATTTAATAAGTAATCACGAATGGCAGATTCATCTGTTGGAATTGGATCCTGTTCGAACGTTTTATCTATCATATTAAGCATTTCGGTCAATGATTCTTTTTTAGATTTTATGAGAACGTTGTAAAGCTCTTCTTCTTTCTTCTTTATAATCTTCTTTTGAGATTTTAAGTCTTTGCGAAACATTTTATCAGATCTTCTTTTATAATCAAAATAGAGACAATAACCTACCGCTGCTATAGCAGGGATCGAAAATAATATTGTTTTAGTATTGTAAGTATTCGGCAGCCATTTAAACATTTTTGTTCTTACCAAGTAATTTACAAACAATACACGGAATGAAACCTGTAGATAACTAAACTCTTATTGTTCTGTTTCTTTTTGTTTATTCTGAAATAGTTAATAATATATAAGTTATTATATTAAGTTTAATCTGATGTGGGCATATTAAATACTATTTCTTATTTTATATTAAAATAAATTTCAATATTGCTTTTTTCTCCAGATTATTTTTTTTTTGTTGCGAAGAATCACTCGGAGAGTATCACAATTTAGTTGCCTAAATAGAAAAATGTGTCAATAAGAATCCTATATATTATACAATTTAGCGTATATTAACTGATTTAAATATTGGTTTATATTCAAACGGAATATATGATTAGAGGACATTGAATTGTCAATCAAATACATATATATTAATTTATTAAAACCTTATATCTCTAGATTATTTATTTGTTATTTAGTTATTTTTAACTAAAAAATTCATGATATATTTAGTTAACCCCATTTAATTTTAAAAATTGTTTTAATTCTTTTTCGAAATCTTGGGTAGCGAATTTTTGTATTTCATCAGTAGCAACATTTTTATTCAAAATTTGTTGATATTTTGATTCTAGAGAATCTTCACCATTTCTATGCAATGCTTCATAATCTTCCGTATCCAAATCTAAATCCATCAAATCACCATCAGCAACACCAAAGGAGAATGAGTTATCTGTCATGACTAAGGAATTAATATGCTTCCAGTTCTTGTCAATGACATTTTGAGATTTCTTTTCTGTCTCTTCTGTCTCTTTTGTCTTTAACTCAAGAAGTTTGTTATAGATAACACGACCACTTAATTTTTTGTCAATAACTCCATCAATTTCCTTCACAATTTCAGATGTATCAACTGAACTTTCAGATAATAGTTTGTTAAAGTCAATTCTTCTATCAGCTTTACCATATTTACTATTTTGTAAAAAATCATTAATTCCTAAAATCCAAGTTATAAAGCCCTCAAATACGCCCTCTGTGTCATTGTTGTATACATCATGAACAAATTCGAAAAATGAGTCTTGATGGGCAGTAACTAAATCGGAAATTGCTTCCACTACATTGAATTCAGTTGATGCACCTAGATTTCCATCAATGACATCATTCATCAATTTTATTAGATCATCCATAAAATTTTCAAAGTTCTTCATTGCGATATCAACTCTAGCTATTTTAAATATTTTGACAATAGGTTCATATATCATTGTAACCATCGATTTTAACAATTGAATTAATTCAGGGTCTTGCCACAACTTTTGCAGTAATTGCTTATCTCTTTCCTTAATATATAATTGCAATAATTCTTTTACACTAGAGAATAGTTCAACATCAATTTCTCCTTCATCTCCCTTGAAATTTGGATCATCTTTATTATCATTCATATGTTTCCACTCCGCGTACGATTTTGTGATCGGTGGTAGAACATCTGCTGTGATAATTTGTTTATCAACACAATACATTATTAGAGCCAATGCAGCTGGTATCTTTTCAGATTCCGTGACAGAATATATATCTTCCATAGAAACATACTTATCATTCTCATTTTCATACACACATTTCTTAAATATATCGATGATTTCATTGGCAAATGTAAAATTATCACTTATCTTATCTTCCAATTGTTTAATAATCTCATCTTGATTTTTTAAATCATCCGCCAGAATAGATGAAAACATAGTTTGTAAAAGAGAATTACCACCAAATGGCTGAGCCATAAATAATTCCATCATTGCTTTCATTATAGCCATAGGATTGGTGAATCTCATTATTTGAGCCATTACAGAATAAGGTATTAGTTTATGCAATCTTTTTATTTGAGAGAAAAATTCATAACTGTTATCATTACCAAGGAATAGTTGGTATATTGTTGATGACAAATATACTTTACACCATTCAATAAAATTTTTTAATAAGGGTGATAAATCTTCAACTCTTTTATGTTCCTTAATTTCTCTGACGCAACTTAATAAAAACGTATCATCTTTAATAAACGATTCTTTAAAATCAGTCATAACATTTTGTAATTCCATTGATTTTTCTAGTGCCATCTTTTGAAATTGGATTTGGTTTTCAAGATTAGCAACATCCATCATTTCTCTCTGTAACATATCTTCTTTTAGATTGGCATTAAATGAATTTTCTTCCAAAATAGGACCATCGATGAAGTCATTAAAAAGCTTACTTGAAACAACTTCATTGTCTTTAGTGAGATATCTTAGATATTGTCTCAACGATGTTCTTAGTTTTTCAAATACTAAAATATTATTTTTTGAACTTATTGCATCTTCAAAGTTATCCTCTTCTTCAATCGATTCCACTGACGAACCCGTATCTGCACTTTCATCAACTTGATGCCTAAAAAAATTGCCATCCGATTCAGGAGTTGTAATCTCATTCTCTTCATATATGCCTTCTGTTTCAAAAGTTGACACTATTTGCTCTTTTGGTGTTGTGAGGCCATTATCAATTTTCTCATCAACATAAGTAGTTACAATATGTGTACTCTTTTTATTCTTATGTGGAATCTTAGGTAGGTCCTTACCAGGAAACTCATGCTTTAGTGATTTTGAGAGATGCTTAAAATCATCATACGATTTAAAAATATATTTAGTCTCTATTTCATTAACTCTGTTATCTTCAGCTTCTTTTCTCAGTTTAATAATAAAGTAATATTTTTTTGTTTTTGGATTAGAAGCATTTTTATTTTTGTCATCAGATCTAGAAAAATTCGAAAAAAAACTTGGCGAAGAAGGTTGAGAGAGACCAAATGACTTAGCCCAAGAGGATGGTTTCTTAGGAGAAAGTGGACTACTAATGAATTTCAGTTTATCCTCTTCTTGCTTTTCTGATTTTATGGCATCACTTGGGAGCTCCAATTCTGAAAGTACTGCAACAATATTAATATCCCAACCATTTTCGAATACTGGTTCATTTGTTAAGAAATCTTTTAAATTTTGTTTGGTTGGTATTGCGAATTGCTCAACTTGTGATCTTTCTCTAGCACCTTCATCTTGGATTTTTATTTTATCTTCATTATAATATTGAACTTCTAAGCTTGATCCAATACCAGAATTAAATAATAACAATATAATCTTAGTCAACTTTCTAGCTATTTTCTTTCTCTTGGTAGCTTGTTCTCTATCTATACTATTACTGAACTGTAGTGACATGAAATGTTCAAAAAAGGCTTGAACTTTCTTTTGCCAAAAATACTCATCATTCACTAAATCTCTTGATAGTAATGGAAATGTCATTACGAATTTTTGTAATACAAAACTCAGTATCGGAAATTCACTTCTCTCAATATTTGAAACAGTTGTGTCCTCTTCTTTTTTCTCATCAGATGAACTTTCGTTTACAATTTTTGATGTCAATCTAAACTTACTAAACAGACTCAAAGTTGAAGATGATTTATGCAAGTCCTTTGGATCATTTCTTGTAAACGGGAAACCAAATTTTCTTAAAGCATGAGGATCATTTAGTTTCTCGAATTCTTTATCAAGTTGAGCTTTCAACACCTCTCTTTTCAAGTAATGTTCTTCAATAGGATTTAGAACATTTGACATGCTAATTTATTATAATCTCTATTATTGTAATTGTTATTTTTGTTATTTTTGTAATATTTGTAGTGATCAATTTTCACAATCAGTAGTATTAAATATTGTTATAAGTAATATCCTCTGTAATAGATGATTCAATTATATATAACAAATTATCAATTAGGCAAACACCTCCAAAAAAATTAACCGACTGATTATGGAATAGATCAAAGTGAATGAATGAATTGTAATTGATTTATCTACTTTAACCTTTCAATTGCTAGTTTAACACACTGTAATGAATTTCTAGTTTCAGAAAAGTACTCTTTTTTTTTTTCTGATGGCTTATTTTGACGTCAATCGTGTATGTAAGGCTCACAACAAAATGTCAAAAAAAAACAAAAAAAAAACAAAACTAGAATAAGGTACATACTAATGATTAATATTTGTTGAACTGTTTTGAATTCAAGATAAACTGGATAATAAAAAATACAAATGGATATTGTCTGAATAAATTGTTTAATTATAACTACTTAAGAATATATATACTGGTAAACGAATTTTATAAAACACATACTATAAATTTTACATCATAAAATTAAGAAAAATGGAATGACGAACGTTGTTTGTTGTGCGTTTGTTAAGGATGCTTCTTTATTCACATTTATTGCCTTGTTTATTCCTTGTCTGTATCAAATGTAATTGGATCATCAAATCCAAATATAGACTCGCTTGAATCATTTGGATCTGTCGAGGCATCTTGGTTATTATTTTCTCTAACTCTCTCCCAAGAAGATTTTCTATCAACTTCGTTATCTGATATTACATTAGAATCAAAAGCATTCGTGGAAGGTTCTTTATCAGTTTTATTCTTTAAAATACCTTCTGCTTTCTCATGTTTGGGACCTGAGTACAATTGGAGCGGGTCTCTTGTATTCAATACACTACCTTGTAATTGTTTTCCTTCTTGGAACTGTTTCAATTTTTCTGTTGGGTTTGGAAGCCTACTATTAGGATTCTTATAAGTCATGTAGAAATAATTAGACCACATTGTTGGTGAACCAACCTTTAATAAATCCAACATCTCATACTGTCTTTGTTTGCTTGTTTTTACTGTTTCTTCCAATTTAAAATTAGAGCTTTCATCACTATTGATGGATTCATCCCCATATTCATTCTGATATTTAAATATGTTATCAGGGTCTAACTTCTTAATGGCACGTTTATATGTATACTCTGCTGTTAGATGTGAGCATGCTATCATCCCCAAAAAACCAATAAAAACTGCTTTCGGCAAACGAACATCTTTAGTTGCACCTGTTTTGTAGTATTTGAGTATGAATGGGGTAGAAAAAAGAGCACCGAAACCTAGCCAACCACCATACAACTGACTGTTTCTAATTGACGTATAAGTCTTGTATAATTCTAACCGATCTTTTGAATCCAACGACTCATCTTTCTTATAGAAAACCAATGCATCGGAATACATTTTTTGAAACCATGGAGTCTTTGATATCTCCATTTGAAGCTGTTTCCTTTTATCGTCATCCATTTGTTATTAATGAAATTCCCTTTTTTTTTTTTTTAAATATAACGTATATATAAGTGCCACAGTTATAACTATCAATTTTTATGTCATAACATCCACAATAAATTGGACTTAAAGATTTTATATCTTAACACCTGTACAAACATTAAAAATCATAATAAAATGATGAACAAAAATAATAGAATATAACTTTATTCTCTTATATTTCCCATTTTTAACTCGATGACTTCTAATTAGAAATGTTTAATACTTTTCCATTTTTCATTCCACCCCTTACCTTCAAATGCCGGTTGGACTTCATTACAGAATGAAAGAGTGATATTAATTACATAAAAAGATGGAACATTAATTTAAATGATTGTAATTGGAATATTTATACTCTATATACTGATTAACAATAGAATTATTACAAATTCTTGTTTTATTTGATGTATATACATACACACACATTTTGAACACAAAGGGAAGCACTGTTAATAGGATTAAAAAAATTCAATTGAGGGAAATAAGTCTGTAGTAAATATAAGTTGAATGAATAAGATTAATAATAACAATCTTGATCTTTGTTTCAATTAATTAAGTTTGTTTTTGTTGAAACTAATTTAAATCAGAGCCGATTATCTCATTCCATGTTTTACCTTCTTTTTGTAATTCTTCAACGATTTCGTCTTTGATGTTAGCAATTAAACCCGGTCCTTTGTAAGCATACGCAGTATATAGTTGAACGAAAGTAGCACCAGCCTTGGCAAATTCGATTGCATCTTTACCGGAAGTGATACCACCACAACCAACAAGAACCAAATCACTACCCTTAGCGTACTTGGCAACGTTTCTTAAAGCGTTTAATGAATATATTTTCAATGGTTTACCAGATAATCCACCGGCTTGGTTAATAAGTTTACTGTCTTTTGTTTTTAAAGTTTCTGGTCTCTCAATTGTCGTATTTGATACGATGATGCCGTCAATCTTTGATGTTTTAGCTGCCTCTACAATACTTTTCAAAGAGTTCTCATTAAGATCAGGGGCAATTTTTACAAGAATAGGAGGTTTATGTTCTTTAGCACCTAAAACATTACCTTGACCAATAAGTGAATCTCTCTTTTTTACGACTTCAGTTAGTAAGTTAGTCAATTTTTGTTCATTTTGTAAATCACGTAAACCTGGAGTATTTGGAGATGAAACATTGATAACCAGTACATCTGCCAAGGCTTGAAACTTCTCAACACCCTTTAAATAATCTTGCACTTCATCGCCTGTTTTATTTTTACCTATATTAATACCTAATAATTTCCCCTTAACTAATGATAAATTTGAATCTTTCTTGCTTTGAGTGGAATAACTGTTCATAAATTTCTGAACTCTTTTTATTAAATTATTGAAAACAACTTCATGACCACTAGAATTGAAACCATATCTATTGATCACCGCATCATCATCTGGCAATCTAAAAAATCTTGGTTTTGGATTACCAGGTTGAGCTAAAGGAGTGACAGTACCAACTTCCATATAACCAAAACCACCTGATAAAATCCCATCAACGGCTTCGGCATCTTTGTCCAAACCAGCTGCACACCCGACTGGGTTAGTCATCACTTTACCAAAAACGTTTACATGTAATAATTCTGGGTCTTTGTCAAAAAATAGTTTTGGTGCTAAACCGTATTTTAAACACCAAATACCTAATTTATGGCCATTTTCTGCATCAGGTGTCACATATCTGACTAATGGGCAGATGACGTATTCATGAATAGCAGAACGTGAGTTCATTACATAGTAGTACCCAAAACAACCGACAGCTAAACCTGCCGTAAGTTTCAAACCTTTAACAGGTAATAAAGATGACCTTAGTATGTTGCTATTCGTCTTTGTGAAAAATTTCCTAGAAAACATTCTATATATTTATCTAATATCCGTTCACTTTGCTTGCACGATTGATTTTCTGTACTGTAACTTATAATTATAAGAAAAAAAACACACACACAATAACAATAAGTGAGAAACTCTTAATATTTAATTAGTTATTAATATTAAGAGTTTCATAAAGGTAATGAACATCCCTTTTGTAACCGTTTTCAATTGAATATGCTTAATAATTCTGATGATTCCTATTGAATAAATTAAAAGTTTCAAAGCTTACAAAAATGTTTATTACAAGAGGAAAACCGCATTCGGGTAAAAAAAATCATAATCGACCATCAAAGAGAAATGAAAAATTTTAATCCTGTGAGAGATGAGATGAGATGAGGTAAGATGAGATGAGATGGAGATAATATGAGATGGGATGAGGTAAAATAAGAGAAAGATGATGTCTTAACATGTTAAAAAGTTATTTCTACGAATAATAAAAGTTTTAAGTTATATAGTTTATTGTATTTAATTATCAATATTTCTTTTTTTCAACATTGTCAAGTACCTATTCTTGGATAAATCCGTAAGTAGAAGTTAATCAACACATATAATCTTCAAATCAATTATGTCTGGTAAAAGTTCTAAGAAGCAGGTTAGAGAAAGAGATAATAAATTTAAATATGAGAGATCAAATAATTCATTCGATAATAAACAACGTCGTAAGATCAGAGATAAGAAGCTTAAAGCAGGTTTGAAAAGAGTCGATGATCAATACAATGATGCAATCAATTCAGCTGCAGCAACTGAATATTTATTACCTGAATCTGCTGGTTATTTAGAGGCTGAAGATGAATTAGAAAAAACATTCAAAGTAAAACAAGATGAGATTAAAGCTAGCGTCGACTCATCTACCGCTAACAAAGCTTTGGATTTGAAGTTAAACGATTTTGGTCCATATAATATCAACTACTCAAGAAATGGTACTCATCTATTACTTTGCGGAAGAAAGGGCCATATTGCTTCAATGGATTGGAGAAAAGGTGAGTTACGTGCTGAATTGAATCTAAATGAAAGTTGTTTCGATGCTACATACTTGAGTAGTGATCAATACTTTGCTGTAGCTCAAAAGAAATATACATTCATATACGATCATGAAGGTGTCGAATTACATCGTCTAAAACAGCATATAGAAGCAAGATATTTACAATATCTACCATACCATTATCTTTTGGCAACTGCTGGTGAAACGGGTTTCTTAAAATACCAAGATGTTTCTACTGGTCAGTTAGTTGCAGAGCAAAGAACTAAATTAGGCCCAACGACTGCTATGGCACAAAACCCTTGGAATGCCGTAATGCATTTAGGACATAGTAATGGTACTGTTACATTATGGTCTCCATCGATGCCTGAACCATTGGTAAAAATCTTATCAGCAAGAGGCCCAATTAAAAGTATTGCAGTTCATAGAGGTGGTAATTATATGGTAACAACTGGTGCTGATAAATCAATGAAGATATGGGACATTAGAAATTTTAAAGAATTGCATTCAATTGAAAACTTACCAACTCCAGCTTTGAATTCAGCTATATCCGATACCGGCTTAGTTGCTGTCACCCGTGGTCCTCATGTCACATTATGGAAAGACACTTTAAACACCAGTAGAGCCTCTAAACCATGTTTTGGCTCAATGGGTGGTCAAGCAAATAGAAATACACCATATATGTCACATTTATTTCCTGGAAATAAGATAGAAGGTATGCAATTCGTACCCTACGAAGATCTGTTGGGTATTGGTCATAGGGAGGGTGTCACCAATTTGATTATTCCTGGTTCTGGTGAAGCTAATTATGATGCATTAGAAGTCAATCCATATGAAACAAGCAAACAAAGACAAGAACAAGAAGTCAGAAGCTTATTGAATAAGTTACCTGCTGATACAATCACTCTGGATCCAAATGTTATTGGTAATGTTAATAAATCTGCGTCATCTGTTAGATTATCAGCAAAGGACCTAGCTCAAGTAACAGTAGCTAATGAGAACAAATCAAAAAGAAATGAAGATATTCCAAAAGCTAAACCAGAAATCAAATCAAAGAATTCTGGTCTACGTGGTTTCTTACGTAAGAAAACAGCCAATGTTATTGATGACAGAAAACAAAGAGTGGAAAGAATGCTGGAAAAAGAAAAAGAAGCACGTAAGAGAAACCATCAAATTTCAAATGGTGAAATCGATGAAAATGATAAGGATCTAGTTAGTGAAGTTCTTAATAGATTCGGTTAATGACCTATTAAGTCTTCCTAAAAACATTTAAATATATTGCATACAGACATGTGAAAATTAATATATCAAATTTATGTTGATGAAATTCACAATTAAAAACCATATATAAATTTCCGTAATAAATTTGTATCTTTTATAGAATTAAATAAATTATTTATGTTTATATTATAAATGCAGATATGTATTACTGGTAAGTAAAAAACAAATCAATTTTAACACAAGCTGTTATAGTCAATAGTATCCTTTACTATAAAAGGAGCGGGTAGCTTAGCATTGACATCCTTGATTTGTCTTACTGTTTCGATTATTTTAATTGGTTCTTCTGGTTTTGTATCAGATAAAACAACAACTCCAATTGTATTCTTGTGTTTTTGAATAGGAACAAAGCGATCTTGTTTATTGAATGTTATGAATCTAACCTGTTGAGGTAATATACGAGTCATATTCTTTACATTATATGTTTTATTAGTATACTTGATTTTGTAAGATTCTGTATCAGCTTCTTTTGATTTTTCAGGAAGGTCCTCTTTTTTATCAGCAGAAGTTTCTGTTTTAACCTTTGAGGTTTCTTCCTCATCCAAAGCCTTTTCTTTCTTCATCTTCTTACTTCTCGATTTTGCCCTTGCTGTAGTCGATAATACAGCAGTTGCTACCTTCTCAACTTCTTTGTCAACTGCTTCTTCAAACATAGGTGGGTAATCGAATATACCTTCCTTAACATGACAATTTAGATCAAATTCTGGAATGACGAAATCAGAGCCACGAATACCTACAATAGTAGTTGGAGTAAATGATAATGTTAAAAAGTGAGATAGAGGGAACCAGTACCAAAATTGTGAAAACATTGCTAAACCTACAATGGACTTAGCATCTAGAGTACCGGTTTCTGCATTTTCTGTTTGAATAGTTACATTTCTACCACCGGCATTCATGATACCTTGAGCAACACAAGCACCAAATTTAGCCAAACCTTCTTGGTGTTTGTTTTTGATAACATTCAAAAACAATTCATTCACCTCCTTTACCTTTGGATTTAATTTTTCAGTTTGCTGAATCATTATCATAGATAAAGCAATCATTGCTGCTTGACGAACAAAATCAACTGGATCCTTAGTCAAAGGTTCAAGGACATCAATTGCTGTTTTTAAGCCCTTACCAGCACACGATATACCTAATGCAAACGCAGTACCACATCTAACATGTGCATTGTGAGATTCTGCCAGTAATTCAACAATCCTTGGAACTGTGGTATAATCACGTAACAAAACAAATCCTAAAGCGATAACAGCGCCTCTTCTGACATCATCATCAGAATCAGAAACAGCTACATGTAGAAGTTTCTTGATTGCTCTATTATCACCAGAACCAACATAGGCAAGTGCAATAGTGAAAACACCACCATAACGAATTAAACCTTCAGAATTATCCAACATTTTTTCAATTAGATTATCAGCAAGTTCTTGACGGCCATAATTAATCAAAGCTAATGCAATAGCTAATGCACGTGTGATATTACCATGTTGAGTTTCTTGAGCATAAGTATACAGGTCATTAATTACAGTTTTATCGCCACTACCCAACATAGTTAGACCCATACCCAAGGCTGCAGCCTCTGCAGAAATAACTGAATCTCCGTATAAAATCTCTTTTAAAGATTCGTATAGTTCTAAGTTATGAGAAGACATACCAGCTAAACCAATACCCAATGATGCACCATGAAGTAACACATCAATATCTTCATCACCACAATTAGAATTATTTTCATCAATAATATTTTTTAAGTAATTAATGACATTCTTGCCGAAACCTGCATAAATCAGACCTAAACCGTATAAAGAACCACCTTTAATGTAACGGGAAGTAGCACGACTACCTGGTAAGTATGGTGCCATCACTTTCTTACCATCTATAAGGTTACCACGATGAATGACACCTAAAGATGCAGTTGCAGTAAATTTTGCCCAGTTTTGAGCTTTGCCTAACCATGATAAATTAGCCTTTATGAAAGAGTTATCAGTTGTACCTGAATGCATAAAACCGTTAGAAACACTAACAGCTGTGTGGAATAAAGAAAATTTACCATCTAGCGAAGATTTTGATTTATTTAGGAGACCTACATCAATATTTTTGTTATTCAATAGGAATGTGTTGTAATAATCACAAGTTGGGACACCAGATAAAATTTCTAATATGTTACTATCAACGTTTCTAGATTCTAACTCTTGGGTTAAAGTTTGCAAAAAACTTTGTGAGGCAGAAGAGACTAAATCAAAAGCAATTTGATATGAAACATCAATACTTTCGGAGCTCCTTATTTTTTCAAACAGCTCGACAGCCAAATTTGGATCATTTAAATTGACAACAACTTTTGATGCTGTTGAATAGTCGAAGTCCTTCATTGAGACTAAAATATCGAATAATAACTTTAATATCTTAGTCTTGAAAGTAATATTAGTAACATTGGAGGTAGTTGATGATAGTACGTAATTGATTAATTTCAATGTATTTCCTTCAACATCATCATTTTCACCACTTCTTAAGATGTCAGAAACGACATCCAGTCTATAACTTTCTAAAGCAATACCTAATGCTAATTTATATTCTGATGCATTTACACATTTCTCCATCATTTTTTCAAATATTGATTTTAATGATTCCTCGATTAAAATCTTTTGTTCATCATTTGTTGCAGAATAATTAATTGTCGCATATTTAATATACAATTCTATACTATTAGAGACGACAGTTTCGACATATTGTGATTTTTCATTAATATCAAAATAGTCCCCTGATGCTAGTGCATATTTCACAGCGGATTCATACTCACCTAAATTGTAGTAAACCTTAGATGCTACCAATGCCGCTAGAGAACGATCTGGAAAAGATTGATCGTCATATAGCGTCTCAATTTCAGTGATGGCATTTGAGATTTCAGACCATAAATGATCAACTTCCGTATTAATTGATTTTAGGGCATAGGATTTGACAACATTATCATCATCTTTCAATAGTGCTAATAAAGGAGCTGCAGTTGTAACTGACATTATCAACTCGTTAATATTATTATTATGTTATATTTTGTATCTTTTAGAATCGATAAAGTTAAACCAAAAAAAAAGAAAAAATTGATCAGTTATTATGACTGAAGAATTTTCTTTTATTAACAGTTTGTTATTATATTAATTATAATTATAATAGAACAATTAAAGAATTTTTTTAAAGAAATTTGCCAACTGCAATTAGGGACTGTATTATATATATCTTTAATTTGTGATTTTATAGTCGGTTTTCATTTTTATATTATACTATACAGTTTTTTTTTCGCACTTTTGCCACCCAGATATAATCTCGAGAATAGCGTTCTGAAAAGCGACGTATAAAATGATAATTATTTAGTATATTTAGAATCACATCTTATAAAAATAAATATATAATTACAAGCACTTTTAAGGTTCTCCATCATACATTTTGTTAAGATAAATGAGTTCAAATGATCTTGTGAAAGATCTCCAAGTTACAAACAAAGGTATTTGTAATATTAAAATTATCTATTTACTCTATTTATTATTATTAATATTTTTTTTGTGTTTTATCTTTATACCCTTTTGATATATTCTATTGTTTAAATGTTATTCTCTTTCATTTGTCTTTGAGTAATTTAGTATAACAATCTAATTCTGATCTTTTCTGATGTTTCATTTAATTGGTCATAGATTAACTTAATACCATCTTGATTAACGTTTGATATATCAGCCATCAAATAAGCGATTTCACCGTTAGAATCGGAAAATTGTTTTTCAATATTGTGGTCAGATAAAATATTATTAACAGTCTTTAAGACACCTGGAACATTCTTGTGGATATATAGAACACGTACGGTATTTTCTTGATCCAATTTCAAAGCCCTCAAGGAAACTTCTGGGAAATTTACTGAACCAATAGAGTTACCTTCATTAATGTATTTAGTTAACGATGTAGCAACTTCAATACCGATGGCACTTTGAGCTTCTTCAGTAGAACCACCGATGTGTGGAGTTAAAATTACGTTTGGTAAAGAAACTAATTCTGAAGTCCATTTGTTCAACTCATTTGAGAAAGCACCGGCACCGTTCTTTGCTGGTTCATTAGGAAAAACATCAATGGCAGCACCTGCCACTTTACCTACCTTCATAGCTTGAATTAGAGCTGGGATATCAACAACAGTACCTCTTGAAGCATTAATGACATAAGCACCGAACTTCATAGCGGCAAATTGTGGAGCAGATAAGATGTTTTTAGTTTCTGGTGTTTCTGGAACGTGTAAAGAGACAAAATCAGAGTTGTTTAACAATTCGTCCAATGTGGCGACTTGTTTTGCGGTACCCAAGGACATGATGGTCACGATATCATAGTAAATGACATGCATACCCATGGATTCTGCCAAAACAGATAATTGAGAACCGATATGACCATAACCAACGATACCTAAAGTCTTACCCCTTACTTCCCAACATTTCGAAGAGACTTTATTCCATGTACCAGTATGTAATTCAATCGATCTGTCACCAACTTGTCTTGCTAAGATGATAATTTCAGCAATGACTAATTCAGCAACCGATCTTGAATTTGAGAATGGAGAATTGAATACAGCGATACCCATTCTTGCAGCAGCATCTAAATCAACTTGGTTGGTACCGATACAGAAACAACCCACAACGACTAAATTTCTAGCATGTTTTAAAACTTTTTCTGTTAGTTTTGTCTTTGATCTTATACCAATTGCATGTACATCTTTGATTTTTTCTATCAATTCATCTTCTGGCAAAGAAGCTTTATAAAAATCCACTTGATAACCTTGATTTTTAAAAATATCAATTGCAGTTTGATTAACATTTTCTAATAATAAAATCTTTATATCACCTGTTGAAAAAGGTTTTAAAGCTTTTTGATTGTTGTTAAAAGTTTCCAATCTTTTTGGAATAGTGTTCATAAAAGATTGAGTTGGAGAAGTGGAAACAGCACCTGGAGAGACGTTCAAAGCTTGTTGAAAAGAGTTTTGTAAATTGTTCATATCTAAAGCAGACATTGTTGTTATTATTATTGATTGT
>JAJLTH010000024.1:86684-116030 GCA_030568035.1 Tetrapisispora nanseiensis | reverse complement strand
ATTACATATATATATATATATATATATAACTTCAAATCAATAAAGATTTAAATTGAAGCAAGATAAAGTTATGAAATTAATATTACGAGAATGTTTATAATATTTTCATAAATTTCAATAGAGTCACCAAAACAAATGAGCCGAGTAAGTATTACAATGTCATGTGTATAAAGTATTATCATCATCATCTTTTCACTTGCAATAATATTCCATTATTTTTTTTATTATGAGAATATTATGAGAATAATTAAAAGAATCATTATAATAGTAACCACTTCGAGTTCGAACCTTACTTTAACTTATCTATTACCCACTTTTCACATATAATTAACTATGTGTAATAAAGTGCCTAATAGTAATAATAATAATAATAATAATAATAAATTCCATAGAATTCATAATTGTTTCCACTATTACTGAGAACGACTCATTCTCATATATATATATATATATATAAACACTTCTCAATCACAAAAATCGTAATAAAACGTGTACAAATTATATATCATCTGCTATCTTAACATGCGAACAAAATGACAAATGACAAATGACAGACGACACGGCATAAAATTTCAAAAAATCACAAATAGGTTAGAAAAATAAAAATTCAAATAGTAGGGAGTAGTTAAAATCAACGTATATAAATGAATTGTGCAATTTACCCTGATTTGGTAAACTATTTGAGCTAAGCCTTATGTGTGTCTTTTGTTTTCCGTGTCGTTAATAATGATTTATATACCTAATCTGTGGCTTCTTTTTATTATCTCTGATGCCATTAAAATTTTACTCATGTCACGTTTTATTCTCAATTTTTTATGATCATTATCAGATTATCATTCTCTTCTATTTGCTCAACGTATTGAAAAAAACTTTTTAAGTGAAAGATGTAACGTTCATAAATAATAATAACAACAACAACAACACAAGTCGTAATTTACAAATGCAATATATCAAACAATTTCTCTATTAATAATATATATATTTACAATTGTATAATTGGATAAAAGAATTGTAAAAAGGGTATCGTATCTGTCAATAATCTTGTCTTTATATATATATATTTATTATTTTACAATGAATCAATAAAAAAAATAAATTTATATAACATATTTAAAGAAACGTTACCATTGTTCTTATATATATATATATTTATCTAGAGATATTTTGTGAGATGGTACTATTCTTAATGATAAAATAAAGAGAGAACTACATACAATATAATATAATATAATATAATATAATAGAGAGTATACGATATCGTTCCGTGTTTTACTTTTTGTAAGCGCGGTTGTTTCACTGGGGGAGGCGGTGGTATACTTCCACCTTAGCTTAATATGTATTTATTACGTCCTGACACTCACGTACAACCTACAAACACGTACAACAAAACACATATATACATATCGAAAGTTTATTATTATAAGTATATTTTATTCCTATTTACATATATTACAAGAAAAAAGAAAATATAAACAAATACTCTCCCACTTATAATTAAAAAAAACATACTATACTATACTATACATAACACAAAGTTGTTGTAAGATACAAATTATTAAATTTTAGAATACTATTGATTCATTTCTTTTAATATTCAATTTTGAGGTGGTTCAACTTTGTAATCACCATTAGATTGTTTAACTAATATCTTTGATTTGACTAAATTGTCAAACATATCTTGTGGGATCCATCCTTGTGTTGCTGCAAATGGTTTTGAAATTAATGTTTCATGATATTTGTTCAATTTATTAACGTGCGATTCAATTTCTTCTTTAGTGTAATCGATAGGAAATTCAATATCTTCAACAACTTTGTTCTTTCTTAAGACTTCCCAAATTTCTTTCAATTGTAATAACGATTCATCAACTAATAAATAATCTTGATCAGTCTTCATTTCACTTAATGAGATGTATGGATTTCTAATCATTTTAATTGATGGTGCAACACAAGAAATTAAATCAGGATGTAGTTCATTCAATTTCATTTCCCACAGACGTTGATTACGAGTTCTCTTATACATGAATTCATATTGTGCCTTTTCGGAATCATTTAATTTCTCAAAATCAGGAATATCTTTGTTCAAATTAAAAATCTTAGGACCATCGTATCTGATGAATTGAGGAGAACTTTGGAAAACTAATGGCTTTAATGACGTACCTTCGAAATCTAATAAGTATGCACCATCTTTCTCAGTCATGATAACATTCATAGGATCTAAATCAGGATGATTCATTCTTGGTTTCAACAACTCATCCACATGAGGAACCGCAGTAGTATCGGGCTTGATCAATTTAGTAGAAATTGAAGTGAAATTTGTGAATGTCTTCTCTTGGTCTTTCAACAATAAAACTTCTTCTTCTTTTGAATTAGTCTTACCGTCTAATTTAGATCTGACATTGGCCAATTCTAACATACCAGCTGATTTTATCACGTCTAATGGTGAAGTGATGCTCCATGGACCAGTAAATTTCTTGCGCTCTTCCAAGGATAGAGTCCCTTTTTTTCTCCATAGACTTCTCTCAACACTTGGTCCCAATTTCCATCTGTTTAATAGTTTCTCATCAGTTTCACCATCATACAGAGATGTTTGTTTTGTTGTAAGTTCCTCGTCTTTAATGTCCTTAGCAAAATAAATTGATCCAAATCCATTGAATTTAGTTGAAATCAATTTTGAATGAAATTTGGAGATCTCGCTAATCACACTATTCAATTTTTCATCAACTTTGTTGTTAGGTTCATCATTTGATAATGGGTTCCAATCCCTCATTAACAACTTACCGTCAATAAATTCTTGTAATATGAAAGGTTGTCTAAGTGGATTCAATTTATTCACACCAAAATTGTAGACTTTAGGAACTTTAATGCCTAATTTCAATAGGGTAAAATCCATAGTGGCAACTTCACTCTTTAATCTTTGAGATATGGTTGCTTCATCCTCAAGTGCATATGGGATTCTTAATATGAAAGACTTATCTAAATTTGTAGATATTTTGTAAATCCTGTGGTGTTTGCCTTCATGTAAACTTGCCATACTGGTGATCTGAACTTTTTCATTAGGATTAATTGTACCTATATTATCAACAGAGAGATTGTGGGTTAATGAAACTGTTAAATTTTTATTGTATGAAGGTGGTGTCACATCATTTTTTGACAATGTTTTCGCTAAGGACCTAGATTGTAAATATAAGTCATTTAGAATAGTGGTTAAACCTTCAATTGAAAATTTAGTTATTCTTCTCTCTTTCTCCAATTTGTCATTTGTTAACCAGGAGCCCCAACTGTATTTAAAAAAAGCATCTCTTTGTGGGTCGTTTTCATCATTCAGTTTTGTAAAAACGTTTTGTGGTTCATTACTAATAGCTCTTATGCTATTTTTAGAATACAAAATTGGCCTGTGAGCATTCTTACAAATTCTCAATAACGCATTATTAGTTGATGCCAATTGACCTTTTCCCGATGAGAATGATTTTAACATTGGTTGCTTTTTTAACTGTTAATCTAAAGGTACAAAAATTCCTTAACAATGAATTATTAAATTACTAAATCAATGGAAATTTGATCAAACGTTCCACTTAAATAAAAATTGTAACAAGGTATTATTATATTATTGGTAAAATAATACCTTCTTTTCAATTATTGACTTTAAATCCAACAATATTATTTTCAATTGAACAAAAGTCTTTATATAAATTTTGAGTTCCCTAATTTATTTATGCGCGAGTTGAAAAATAGAGCAACTCAAAGCTCATCTGTCAACAGACAATGCTATGACACCAATTTAAGATACTAATATATAAATATTTATAAAGACAGTTTAGTCAATAAATTTTGTATACATTAGTCATTAATTACATTTATTGTTTATAAAATAATATATACATAATAAAAAAATTTCGCAATTTATAAAGTTTTCTAGTGATGTTATCAATGATCAGTACTAGATATGGTATTCTTGGCATGCCAGCATGCATCTATAACCAAACTAGTGAAATGCTGTAAGAGTTTTCAATTCCGTGGTTTGTAGTAACTTTCATTTATTAAGTTTTGTATAGATGTTCGTATTGATTCATTCTCCTCTGTTCGTAAATTTAATTTTTGTTTGATTATTTCATAATTTGTAGTTAAATTATCAACCATGTTTCCCAAATAATGTCTTGGTGTGAATGTGATTTCATCATTGTTTATTTGAAAATTCAAGTTACCAGCTTCAATAAGTAATGAAATATGTTCTCGGACAATTTCATATTCTAATCCTAAAGTTTTTGATAAATAACTTATCCTGATTTTAGTTGAAATTTGAAGATAGAAATAAAATATTTTTGAATTCATAATAAAATTTATTGTATCCCAAGAATCGTTTAGAAAAACCGATGACATAATATCTTTTTTTATATCTGAATTCCATACTTTAAAAAATGAGTTAAACTTTGTATTTACCAATAGTAACAGACAAGTCCTAAGTAAAGGGAATGACTTAAAAACTTCGTGTATGTCCTTTAAGTAAAGAAATGTATCGAAATTTTCAATTGGAATATATAATAATGTTGATACAGTTATGACGTTAATTATTTCAGTTTTTAGCAGTACTGTATTGGATTTTTCTAACCCTGCATCTTCCAGTTTCAATATAAAATTTAAAAAGCCTTCATCTCTTTCAATTAATTTAAAAAAAGCTAGGGTACAATTAGAAAATTTCCCTTGGCACCATAAAGAAGCCATTAATAACATCTTCAAACCTCTATAAGAACTTAGTTCACTCGAGCTTAGTTCATCATACTTGTGCGACAAAGAAGAAATTCTGTGATCTAACTCTTCAATTTGGGTATACTTTTTTTCTAAAAAATACACTTCTGCGAGCATTTCAAATTTCTTGAATATTAAATTTGTATTTATAAATTGTTTATCAATCAATACAATTGCAGCTTCATAATCATGCGAGATCAATTTTTTTTTCCAGAGAGAGTCTAAGGTTACTTCTTGTGTCTTTTCATTATAAGGAGTATAACGTTGGCCACACCTTTCAAGAAAATATTCCAAATAGGGGCTCTTAAAATAACCTATTTCGCTCATATATTTTAGAGCATTTTTACTTAATTCAATTTGATCATTTTCAGAGACAGTACATTTGGTTATTAAATAATATACTCTATCAAGGTATACGGGATGAGTTCCTTCTACCATATTAAATATGCTCTGATATATTTAGTGACATAATAACTAAGCTATATCAAAAACATCATTTGTTCATAATAATTTACTCATACATATAACCTATTAAATATATGAATGACTTTCAAATAAACATTTCGTTATCTTAACTGGGGATATCTAAATGTACATTTTACTTTCCAAATTCCCAGATTTAGGCCATCGCTTCGTGCACTGAAATAATATTTAGCTTTAAGTATCTAAATTGTAAGTTTATCATAATACTCTTAAGCGTATAAGAGATAGGTTTGTTGTAAACTAAACAAATAATATGAGACATGTTAGAAGGTAAACTAGCTCAAGAACACTATTGTTTAGTATTGGTATGTTTACCCCAAGGAATTTAGGTTTGTTGTTTAAAAGAAAATTTCATTCAACAAATGTTGGGGAGAGCAATAAACTAAAGATTAAATTGGATTACTTGAAAAAAAATGATACAATACTAAGGAAAACTCCAAAGGAATTAGAAACGCTTAAAAAGAAGAAAGAAAAAAGGATCAAAAATTTACATAAATCACCTTATTCACAACAACATGCTCTTCATTTAATTAATAAGAAATATTTTGATAAATTATTGTCTCCAACACCAATTGACATTAAAATCGGGCCAACAAGCGATGAAGATGTAAAATACCTTTCCTCTACAAAGGATAAGAGGTTGATTTACACTATTCTAGGTATATCTGGAGAACAGCTAAGGGATTCTAAATTGATCAATGACGTGGTTATAAAGTTTTTAAAACGTAATCAAGTGGAAAAGGCAATTTGGGTTGTCAGATTGGCAAATCAAAGAGGTGCAGCTGGCTTAAACAGTGTATTAAAATATTACCTTAAAGAAATGAAGCAACCTATATCTGCCCTAAAATTATATAATTGGTCAAAAAAATGGGATATTCCATCAAATGAGTATACACATACAATTTTATTTAGTGGGTTGGCCGAAATACCCGAACCATTGTCTAAAAAAGCAATAGAGTTAACCTTCAATATTGTAAATAATTTAATTGAAAAGAAGGAGCTAAACCAAATACAGTATAATACTGCCTTAGGTGCTTTAAGTAATCATTATGATTCGACACTGTTGCTAACTTTAGTTGACGAAAATATCCCCGGCATATATAATGATTCACAGTCTTATACATGGATTATGAAAGGCTTAGCTAATATTGAATCAGATTTAATATTTACAGAAGTATTTAATTCCATACTATCTAAGATCAAAGGTAGGTATGTTGACACTAGATTGATTTTCGAAATTTGTAACACTCTTAATAAGAGAAACAATTCGAGATTTAGTTCAATTGCCATAATTGGAATACAGAAATATTTTGATTTCCTTATTCCAGATGAAATGTTAGACACAGACGTTGGTGAAATACGCTTACCAGAGTTAAGTGATTGGAGTATTGGAAAAAAGTTTAAATTAAATCACCATATATCAGGGTTATTATTAAATGCATGTGTCAAAGCCAAAAATTACAAACTTGCAATTTATATTTTTGAAGATATGGCAAAAATGAAGAAATCAATGATTGACATAACTATGTATCATGATATACTATCAAGTATAATACAAAGTGATCCTCACAATGCTGCTTTTAGATGCTTAGATATTTTTAACATGATAGAAAAAAATACTAACATTAAATATACCAGACACACAATAGTACTAATAAATAAAGCATTCATTAGACAGTCTTTGAAATCTTCGTCTAAAAAAAATAATGAAGCTGTAGAGAAAATAGTTTTAACATATCTGCAATTTTTGAAAACATTTGATGGTATATTCTCTAAAAAATACCAGAACAATGTGTTAATCAGGGAGTCATGGAAATATCTTTTTGTGCTCATTAGGAATCTGTCTAAAGATGGCAAGATTCCTCCATATGTTTTAGAGTCAGTAATACAAGAATATATGAAATCAATTGATTCAGGTATATTTGATGTTGATAAATTGAAAGCTTCAAATAGTAAAGAATTGTTGTCAGAAGAGATTTATTTATCTCTTGAAGGGGTTAGACTTATTAAAGTTTATATTGAAACTTTTAATATTGAAAATTTTGACAGAAATATATTAAAAGGAGCCACCGCTGTTGAAAGGAACAATTTTCTATTTAGGAGATTATTAATGAGATTTAAAAAAAAATTATTAGATAGAATTGCCTGTCTCGAAAGTAATGATCTAGAAAAGATTACGGAAAACATGGAGTATATCATCAAGAAATGGAGCACTATAGTAATTACTAAACAAGTTCCAAATTCAATTTTGGAAGAAATTTAGAATTTTAGCATTTATATTAACTTTTAAATATCACGATAAATACTGTAAATATTAACAATAACGCTCATCATAAATTATTTTTATTATTATATTCCTAGAACTTCATAAGTCTAAACTATTTACACGAATAAAAATGTATCTAAAAAAAAATTATAAAGATATAATTGGCTGACCTTTTAAACTGTATAAAGATGTTTATTTTTCAAAAAATCTAGCCATCTTGTCTAACCAGGTTATGTATTCATTGTTTTCTTTTAATTCTGAGTAACCTGTAATAAAAGAAGTCAACTCACTGGTAATACCTCTGCTCTCCAAATAAACTTCTAAAGCTTCTTGTAATTCTTCGTCTAAATTGGTAAATGGGGGACCATGGTATGCGAGTTCTCTTTCAACTTCTGCGTTGGCTGACTTATCTAAGGCCTTTGCTTCAGTTTCAAATGGAGTTACGCTGTCAACATAAAATGAACCCTCTGCCAAGTTCATCAATAATTCAAAAGAGGCAGCTGTATTCTTTTCATTATTGGTGATAACAACGTTAACATTGGCAAAATTATCAGCAAGTGAATCGAAATTATCTTCGTTAACTAAATCATTTCTGTTCCCAGATTCATTTGGATTTGCTGCTTCATCATTGATAACAGGGTCGTATGGTAAGTTAGCGACTTGGGCAATATCAAAAAATACTCTAATGGTTTCTTGATCAGTTTTCTTAATTATTTCCTGAATATTGGTACCATTTGATTCAACAATTTCAAAAGAATACTTATTCAAATATTCATTAATACTCTCACCAGATTCAGTAACACCTTCACTAGAGTTTTCTAAAGCATCAGACTCTAATTTGAATTCAGACTTCAAAATTTTTGAAACGTTGTTTGATAGTTGATCATGTTTAGTAGCTGAGATTGAAAATTGTCTTGTTGACAATTTGGAGGCCAAATCTTGTGATGATAATAATTGAGCTGATCTACCAATACAAGTGTTACTTCTTCTGACAATGCTGTTGATTATGTTTCTTTGAATGCTTGAGCGAGCTAATAGACGAAAGGACATGGTGACTAATATTAATGTTGTTACTATTTTTCTTTTTTAATGAACAGCTGAAAGAAAGAAAAGTTGATTCTATAGTAAAGTATTGGAAAATTTGTTATAATTTATAAAGTTCATACAATTCAATAATAAAAGGTGAAATTTACCAATGTGTCCATCTTTTTGTTGAAATATAATTAAAATTCTTATAATTCTAATTTTAATTATCAAAAAATATATATAGTGGTATTTTACCCGCTTGATGCCGAAATCAGAATATAAATAAAGTACAATACGGATTTAAATAAGGCTAACAGTAGATGCCTCATACCATGAAACACCGTTGTCAATAAGTCAATGTGAAGAGTTGTTGGTTAGTGACCATAAATATTTACAAATATGAATTAATTCAAGATGTGATGTTATAAAAAATATTATCATTAAAGATTCAATGCCAGTGTACAGTGGGAATATAATCAAGTATGTATTGTAATATATTTATGAACAAAATTAGATAGATATAACTTTTGGATTTTATTCCATCTCTTAAGGAAATTTTAACAGACTCATGATGGCATAGATTAATTTTTTTAAAGTCTCAATTCTTATAATATTTTTTCCTTATGTGTGGTGGTTTCTTATTTTTATATTTCTTTATTTAACAATGTATAATGTGTATATATGTATATCATTTTCGGGTTTCTAGTTATTATGCTGTATTTTTATCGTATTTCAATCTCAATATAAAGTTGATAACAACTGCAATTAACAAAAAGAAACATAACAAAGTAGGACCCAATCTATCATCATAAGGTCCGGAGCCTCTGCGTCTAATTGCAGCTGCTCTCCAATGATAAGTGACCAGTGCATACAACATGGTACCCATTGCTACGAAAGTGAACAAACCAGCACTAATTCTACCTACAGAATCACCAAAATTCAACAAACCAACACCTAACCCACCCAGCATGACAGTAAAGTTTAACCATGATAGAAAAGTACGTTCGTTAGCGAAAAAAACTTTTGGTTCCACTCTTGTAGGCAATGCAACTTTTTTACCTGGAGCTTTTTGTAATAATGGAGCAGATGACATGATTTGATGTATATGACTGTATTTTATATTTTATATTTAATATTTTATTGGCTTTAACTTTATAATAAATTAATGCAATAGAAGAGTGTAATATCAAAAGAATATACAAATATTAATTGATGTCGAGTGAAACACTTGGAAGAAAAATGATGAAACCAGAAAGGGTATCTCTCTTTTTTTTTTTTTTTTAAAACAATGAAAAATTGAAATCACCAGTAGATGAATAAATTATATGGCAGAAACAAAATTCAATAATTGATTTCTTATATGTTATATATAATAATAGCAAGTTGTTGTTGTTGTTGTTGTTGTAATACTTCATTTAATAATGATGTTATTAAATTATATCTCAAAGTCTTACCATAAATAATATATTGAAAATGTATATATACATAATATTATTTTTAAGCAGCAAAAGTTTCTAGTATGATAAACATATAATGAACATAAGGGGAGACAATAACCTGCACGGGACAAAAGAGTCAAATAACGAAAAGCGAGAGAAAGAGAGAGAGAAACAGAGAGAAAGAATGTATCGTACCGAAGACAATAAGAACAATTAAAAAAAAAGAAAAAAAAAATAAGGAACTGTCCATTAAATAAAACGTGGATGCCCAACTCTTTAAAGTGTTTAAAGTGTTAAAAAAAACTGCGTACACGTGATTAATACATTACGTCGTGGTAACAGGCGCTAGCATGGGATGTAATTGGCACTGAATGGGTTGAATATGTGGTGTATGGGTTTGGAAATCAACACATTAGGGTACATTTGGTTAGGTGGTGGAATGGATAGGGTTTACTATTAGGGCTCAGTTTTTTTTTGTATGTATCGAATAATTGCTGGACGTATACAATGATTACTGTTTTCTATTATTTAAGATTATAAGTGATATGTTTTTTTTGAAGTGGGTAAATGAATATAGTACCCATTTTTACAAGAGATGCCTATTTAAGAATCTTAACTTTTAAAAAAAATAAAAGTATTCGAATCTAGTTTGTATATGTTTGAGATAAATTTTAGTTTAAATAAATATAAATATAAATATATACATATATATTTTACTGTTTCTAATTTAATATTATTACTGTTTAAACTAAGTTATAATATTAACAAATAAAATTGTGTTGTTTTTTTTATTATTGTTCAATTATACAAACACACCCAAAATGAGTTTGGAAATTAAGGGATCAAAAATTGAAAACTGTCCATTAAATAAGGATAAGTTAATCGAGTTAATTCAAAATACTTATACAATTTTTAAAGATGATTTTAACAATGATAAATTTATTACACATATTTTGAATTCTTTAAATAAACATTCTTCAATCTTTAAATATATAATTACAATTACAAATTTAAATTTCGATACTGATTCATTAAATTTAAATATTAATCAATCTTTTGGTGCATCTTGGTCCCCTAAAAAAGATGGTTTGTTTAATTATATTATCGATACTAATGATGACAATAATAATGAATATTTAAAGGTATCAAAATTATTAATTACTATAATATGGATATCAAAATGATTAAATCTATTAAATTAAATATAAATATACATACATACATACATACATACATACATACATACATACATATATATATATATGTAATCGAAAAACAAAATGAAAAATATTAAAAACTATTGATTTTATTGCTTTATACGCTTTATGCTAATGATAATCTACTAATAAATGTCGGTGGAACACCATTGTTAACCATTTGGGAAATACGTTCAGGGTTATTAAATATTTCTGTCGCTTGCAATATAATTTGTTTTGATTTGGAATTATCAATATCTTTTCTACATTTTAATATAGCTTGCAACATTTCCACTGGAGTATCCCAATACTCAGAAAGACATTTTTTCCATGTATTAATGATTTCATCTACAGGGCTACAACTGAAATCCATGAAAAATTCCATTAACTTGAATTTATCATCTATTATTACAGCTTTATCTTCTGTCTCAGGAATAAATTGAATAAATAGTTTATAGAATATTTCAAAATCTCTCTTCATACATTCCAAAAATTTATTGTTCTTGTTTTTAAACGAATGTTCATACTTCAATGATCCGACAAATTCCAAAATAGTTTCTTCAACAACTGATTCAACTAGAGTAGTGAATACAAATGGGTTCATCTGAGTCTTTAATTCAGATAGATATTCAACCAACGTATCTGATATTTGTTGAGCTTGGGAACCATTGTACCAAGCTTTACTAAATATTTCCTCGTAAGCTTTAGTCAAATCATCAAACATTATTGTAATAATACCCATTGATGCACATTTTGCTACCTCTGCAAAACCATCTAAGGTGCTTTCAATATGATTGGTAATTGATTTTTCATAAACTTTACTGACTAACTCACCGTATTTATTCGAAATCGCAACGGCATAGTCAGCAGCCCTCATTTGGTCATTAGCGACTGCTGTTAGATACTCAACCAAACCACCAGGACAATCATATTCTTCGGGTATATTATGAGGATCCATGTCATATAATTGATTATATTTAATTAACTTTTTAACTTCTTTTTGAATCTCTATAGTCCAATCTTTTTGTCTATTTTGTAATAAGCCACAAAATTTTTCTATTACACCAACTAATATTTTAGATTGGTTAGAACCAGATGCAACCTCAACTTGCTGTGTAAACATTTGGAAACAAGTCTTGGTACCATCCAAGTATAGTAGCCCTTCTGAATCTGTATGTGGAGGAGTTGTCCTTTCAGAAAATATGTCAAACTCTGCTTTAATTAAGTTAGAAATCCATTCTGTCATCTTCGTCACCAATAACTTCAAATAATCACTAAACAATCTCTCTTTCTGTTGCTCACCAATAATCGTTTTTGCATCATTTTTGTCAAATCCAAAATCGTTAACCATAATCTTTTTAAAAGATCTATCAAAATCCAATATATCCAATATAATAATAGTTTCTGGTTCCGATTCCACAAGTTCATTAATTAATAGATTAAGTTCATCATAATAGAAATCAAAGTAAACATTAAAAATATGCCAATATTCAGGACAGCACTTTGAAACATGTTCTTTCACCATCAATAATTCATTATAAACCCAGTCAAGATTCTCTAATACTTCAAATCTTCTTTCTCCTTGATATTCTTTTCGTACTTCAATAAAAATATTCTGAATTGATTGTCTGATGGCATCATAAACAAAATTTTTATAGTTTCTGACTTCTGTTCTTCCGGTTATTGATCCATTCAATAATTCATTATAAACAGCTTTGTTAAATTTATAATCTTTATCTGCTATGTTATCGAAGGAGAATCTTGATGCAGTCACAGTTTTGGGAAGCTTTTTACTCTTATTGTTATCAATCTCTATTTCTTTTTGCTTTATTATATTTTTTAAAGCAATAATTTTCAAATCTTCTTTTTCTTCAAGATCTACAATCTTGAAAAATCTAATTGCTAGGGATATATTTTCTGCTCTAATAATTTCAATAATATCTACAATAATGGATTCTAAAAGTTTATCAAACTTTTGAATTAATGCACCATTATTTTGAAATAATTTTTGAACTGTTCTTTTTGAATCATCGCTAGATACACTAGCCATTGTAGTCATTTGGTCTTGGAAATCACGAGCTTGTGATAACATATAGTGAATCTGTAATAGGTATGGACAACCAGATTCTACGATATCTTGATCTAATTCGCTGTCAAGTAAATTGTCAATCTCCTTTGTAAGTTCACTATATTGGACAATCTTGTCATATATTGATGTTGTCATATCAATAAACTCGTATGCTTTTGTTGAATTAAAAATAACATCATATCTGGAGATCGAAGATCTATTCTCATCACTTAACTTATTAACATCATTTAAACTCTGTTTAACAACTTTCACCGAATCTTGAGAAATATCTAATAGATTTAAACCCTCCTCAACCAATCCATAATAATGGTCAGATTTTTTGCTTAATTGATATTCTAGCGTTGATTTTTCTTTTATCAATTGCTCCTTAATTCCGGATATTTTCTCCAAGGAAAGATCATCTTTTAATAATTCAGAGACTCTTTGGTTATTATTAGCCTCTGTCATAACAAACTGTATAATTAAGTTCAAATGGATGTATTTTTTGGAGACTCTTAATATTAATTTCTCTGAACGAAAAAAAACCCAATTTCAAATAGATTTTTGAAATCAAAACTATTGTTGATGGTTGATTACCAAACAAAAAAAATTGCAATTGTTTAATATTTTTAAATCCAACCTTAAAACATCTATGTTAGCATACGCTGTTATCCTTTTAATATCAATATTTGAAATAATTACGTTTAATTATTTGGATAATTTCACTCTTGTTAGTATAGTTCGTATTTTTCCAGATCTCATAAGCTTCATTTCTTCGCACATTTCCCCTTCAAAATTGAGAATATTCCAAGATTCGAAAAAGAATGATCGTTGGTAATGACAAATAAAAAGAATGCTTTATCTGATATACATTGTTCATCAATGATTCAACTGTAATGGTATGCTTTATTTTAGATTATTTTATTATAATTACATTAATTTTATATATTTATATTTTGTGCTATATACACATGAATATATTTATACCTATTTTTTTTAAGTAGAAAACCGTAAACCCATATTACTTGAAAGTGTGGAAAAAGAAAATTATATGACTAATTTATGAAATGGTTTAACCAGAACACATTTCACATGCTTCTGGATTATCAATAGCACATGCAACAACCTTAGAGTTGAATATATCAAATTCTTCTTGTGACATCTCAGTAGGATCCTTTTTGGCCTTCTTTGGCTCTTCTTTGACAGTTTCAGTAGCTTGAACAACTGGAACTGGTTCATCCATCTTTAATGAGGACATACTAGAAACAACTGTATCAGTGGTAGTAGTTGAAATTGGGGTAGTTGATTTTGAAACTTCGACATGCTCTTCGTCATCTTCATCAGTTAAACGTAACTTACGTGACATATATCTTGGACGCTTCAAATTAGCTAAGTTAGCTGATGCGTTACGGGCTTGTTCAGCAACCTTGGCATCAATAGTAAATTGAATAGCAGCAGAAGCTGCTTGTGTTCTTAAGTAATACATACCTGTCTTCAAACCCTTCTTCCAACCGTAGAAATGCATACTAGTTAGCTTACCGAAAGTTGGAGCACGAATATGAATGTTCAAGGAATGAGATTGATCAATGAAAGCAGAACGGTCAGCAGCAAGATCAATTATTGTCTTTTGAGAAATTTCCCAAACAGTTTTGTAAATTTCTTTCAATTCTTGAGGAACATTTGGTAAATCGGCAATAGAACCATTTGCAGTAATTAAATGTTGCTTCATTGACTCATTCCATAAACCTAGATCAACTAAATCACGTAACAAGTATGGGTTAACAATTTGAAATTCACCAGACAAAGTACGACGTTGATACATATTGGAAGTAAATGGTTCAAAACATTCATTGTAACCCAAAATTTGGGATGTGGATGCAGTTGGCATTGGTGCCAAAACCAATGAGTTTCTAACACCGTGTTGCTTAATTTGAGCCTTTAAGGCAGTCCAGTCCCATAGATCAGTTGGATCAATACCCCACATATCGTATTGCAAGATACCCTTTGAAACTGGAGATCCTTCGTAAGATGGATAAAAACCTTCTTTTTGGGCTAGTTCACAAGATGATTCTAAGGCAGCGTGGTATAAAGTTTCAAAAATATGAATATTTAATTCCTTAGCTTTCTTAGACTCAAAAGGAATACGCAATAATTGGAAAGTATCTGCCAAACCTTGGATACCTAAGGCGATTGGTCTATGTCTGAAATTTGAATTTCTTGCTTCTTCAACTGGGTAGTAGTTACGGTCAATAACTCTATTTAAGTTACGAGTTAAGACTTTAGCGACATCATGTAATTTTTGGAAGTTATAGTTTTGAGTCTTGCCATCTTCACTGACATCGATAAAAGCTGGTAATGCAATAGAAGCCAAGTTACAAACAGCAGTTTCATCTGGAGCAGAATATTCAACAATTTCACAACATAAGTTAGAAGATTTAATAGTACCTAAGTTCTTTTGGTTAGATTTCATATTACAAGCATCCTTGTAGACAATGAATGGAGTACCAGTTTCAGTCTGAGCTTCTAAAATGGAGTACCATAACTTTTGAGCTTTGATAGTTCTTCTACCACGACCTTCAGCAACATATTTGTTGTATAATGTTTCAAACTCGGAACCATATACATCAGATAAACCTGGGGCTTCACTTGGAGAGAATAAAGTCCAGTCACCATTTTCTTCAACACGTTTCATAAATAAATCTGGTATCCATAAAGCTGGGAATAAATCTCTGGCTCTCATTTCTTCTTTACCATGATTCTTTCTGATATCAACGAAGTCGAAAATATCATCATGCCATGGTTCTAAGTAAATAGCGATAGCCCCAGGTCTCTTGTTACCACCTTGATCGACATAACGAGCAGTATTGTTAAAAACTCTTAACATTGGAATCAAACCATTTGAAGTACCATTAGTACCGGCAATGTAAGAACCAGTAGCACGAATGTTGTGAGCATGTAAACCAATACCACCTGCAGTTTTAGAGATCATAGCACATTCTTTTAGTGTATCAAAGATACCTTCCAAAGAATCATCTTTCATTGCTACTAAGAAACAAGAAGACATTTGTGGGTTTGGAGTACCAGCATTAAATAGAGTTGGGGAAGCATGAGTGAAGTATCTTTGAGACATCAAGTTATAAGTTTCTAAAACGGATGGAATATCTTCACCATGGATACCTAATGCAACTCTCATTATCATATGCTGTGGACGTTCAGCAACCTTACCATTCATTCTCAATAAGTAGGATCTTTCTAATGTTTTGAAACCAAAGTAGTTGAATTGGAAATCTCTGTCAAATACAATGGCAGAGTTCAATTCATCTTTATTTTTCATTACAGTTTCATAAACATCATCAGAAATTAATTTTGCTGGTTTATTATTTTCTGGATTGATATAATCATGTAACTCTTGAATCAAATCAGAGAAACATTTGGTGGTTTGCTTGTGTAAATTTGAGATAGCCAATCTTGCAGCCAATACAGCGTAATCTGGATGAACTGTGGTCATATAAGCAGCAGTTTCAGCAGCTAAATTATCCAATTCCATAGTGGTGACACCTTCATAGACACCGGAAATAATTCTTTGGGTAACCTTAACCGGATCGACATGATCGGAATCTAAACCATAACATAATCGAGAAATTCTGGCAGTGATTTTATCAAACCTGACTGGTTCTTTACGACCATCTCTCTTAATAACGAACATTATTGTATGTTTTTATTTACGTTTTTTTTTTATCTATTTGATATAAAAAAACAGAAAGTTAGATATACAGTTATATGTGCTCTTTTAAGTTGGTTATAATGAATATCTTAAAAAGAAAAAGTTAGGTAGATATATTTTATCTAAAGTATATATATATGTATTAAAACTAAATAAACAAAACAGACTTTACTTGATATATATATAAATGATTAGAAATAAAAATTAATTACAAGAAAGAAATTTCAATCAAAAGCACTCGATGAGGTTTATAATAATGATGTTGAAATACACGAGACGCGTAATAATTATAATTTTCTTTCTCTCATTTCTAAGCACCTAAATAGAAATGTTTGTATATAATATTAATTATTTACAATAATTATAATTAATTATGTATTATTAATTATTAATTATTAATTATTAATTATTAATTAATATTTTATTATTGATCAACTACTTGTAATTAAAAATTATTATAGTATGTAAGATCAGACACATTTATTGATAGTTTCTGTTATTTGATACTACCATTCGGTGTTATGAATTGTAATTAAATAGTTTCGAACAAGACAACAATACATATATTCAAACCAGAGGGACAGTATACGTCTAAATTAATAGTGAATAAACACTTTCACCGTTAATTTTGATGTTTGACACCAAATCTGATCATTAAAAATATAATAGAAAATACAGATAGAAGCAACAATTTAAACTTTTATCAGATATAATTAAGCACAGAGTCTCCAATAAAGGTATTTGGAACATTGTAATAGACACTTTCTTAGACTTTAATTTGTTCTTATTCTTACTTTAAATGAGTAGCATAACTAATACTTTTCCATCTTTACAGCAGATATCATCCATCTTCACAATAAATCGTAGTCAACTGATTTATTTTTGATATTTTTAAAATAGAATTCATCGTACGAATCGGAAAAAACGCGTAAATATTTTGGAAATTAAATTATATTTTTAAAGAATTGACAAAGAAAGCACTGTGGAGACTGACACGTTAAATATATATAGTGATAATTAGATATTAACTAACATTCTTTCGTATTTTAATAGAATTCAGTAAAAACAATTATAAGTTTCAGTAGGTTAATTACATTCCCAAAAGAGACGTAAACAACGCCAAAATTCTGCACTCATAAAATAGAATTACAAATGTAAACAACGCCAATATATATGTCCGTTCTATTTTGTAATTAGTAATACTTTAATATGTATGAAGGTTAAATTTAGCGATTCACTTAAATTTTTATAAAAGCATGTCATACCTTCTTCTATTGACGTTGTACTGTTCTCATCCTGGAGAACAACAAAATTTTTAATTATATATGGCTAATTGCAGTTTCATCATGATACAATTGATTACACTTAGTCTAATTTGATTACCGTATTGCCACCCCACTTCCAAAACGGAAACTGTATTTTATTAAATATCTGGTGAAGGATATTGTTAATTTTAACGACATATTTAGCGTTTCTTACTGTATGCAAAAAACAAACATATACACACAGTTAGTTAATACTAATTTATAAATAATATCTAATTTAAAAACACTTCAAAATACCGGTCTTCTTTGATTTAGAACTAGGCTGGAATTCATTGTTAATTGAATAGATTTTTTCATTTGCTTTATACTTCAAAACCTTCTTCGTAATTAACATATCTAAATTCGATAATATATCTTTTGTTTGTGACGGGTCTTCTTCAGAATTGGTATTGAGGTCCTTTATAATTTTTTGTTCGCTTAAATTCTCATCCATATTGAATAGATTCAATATGCTTGCCATGGTTAAATTCAGTATTAAAGTTAAGGGTTTCCCATCTGGTAATTTAAATGGAGCTGACATTTCAATGATATGATATGATGCAGCATTTTTCAGTAATTTTCCTCCATCTTTGTATTTTTCTTTCAATTTCCCCCAATTGTTTTCAATATCTTGCCTTGGCCAACAAATCGGATCAGTTAGTTGCACTATACCCGATTCAGTAAAATGATCTTCTCTTAGTATCAAAGTATTAATTGGAATCTCATTAGCAGCATCCGATGCTGTCATAAATGCTTGTTTTGCAGATTCTATTAAGGAATATAATAACATAATTATTGATAACATCTTATGATCTTGTTTATAAACATAGTGTTTTTTAATGGTATTTAATACTTTACTCTCAATGCACCTGCCATCAAAAAAGATGCCCACAAAATCAATATTCATCATAATAATTCTTCTAAATAAAGATGGTAAATAATATTTTTCAAAAAATATTTCAGGTTCTTCTAAGTAGAATAATATGAAAGAGATTACCGATGAAGTCATCAATTTATTATCATCTTGGTCACATATCCGATTCTTGTTTAACATATCATAGTCCTTTTTATATAAGAAACTTAAATAATTGTTAAATGATGAACATATTTTATAATTTTCGAGATTATGTGATTTAAAATAATTTGTTCTTATTTCCTTTATTATATGATCTTTAATATTATCACTATAATCTAAATTTTTTTTAGACTCCTCATTTAAATCATCTTGGGAAAGAAACGGATCGACTATAGAAATTGATTTTATCAAGCCCTCTATGTCTGTAGTTCGTACTATTCCCATTGATTCAATGAATATCTTTATTAATTCATTAGATTCTTCAAGTCCATTAAATATTGTAAATTGATTTTGTTCAACACAAGAAGCCCTATTCTCAAAGTTCGCACAATACTGTTTAAAAAGTTTTGGAAGGATTCTATATGCTATTTCTAAAGCCTTTTTATCAAACACGTTATACCGATAGATATAATCGTATACATCCATTAAACGGATCCATATACCAAAACTAATAGATGGCTCCATGCTTGAGTCATCTAAATTTGTAAAAATAATATTAAGAATTTCAATTGTATAACATGAGGGATGCAAAGTAAGAAAAAATCTAATAATCTCCTCAATTTCTTTTGAATTTTTATTAGAATTATTATTTGCATGGTTATAAATCTCAGTTTGAAATGATTCTTCAAGTTCAATTTTGTGAAGATCAAAATAATCTTGGGCAGTTCTTAATACCTTCGATTCCATTTCGACAAACAAATTTTCTTGACTAAGTCTACGGGTTAGCCAAAGAACATGACTTCGAAACGTATTTATAAGCACCTCAGTCTTCTTATGGAGTAATAATGCAAAGAATATGTTGCAATCAGCACCGCTCGACAACAACCTTACCATGTCTTCAAGTTTGACAGTTATAAGGCACGAGAACCAATCAGCGACATGAATATATTCCAGATTAGTTGACTTAATGATCAATTCTGCCAATTGATTCAAATATTCGGTGTTAAATGATTTGATACAAAATGTATTTGTTGACTTCACAATTTCATGTCCATACGCCTCTATATATTCTTCGTTTCTTTCTGTTCTTATCATCATCCACATCTATCTCTTAAACAACATTAAAAGAACAAATTTCATGGCAAATTTCAATTAAGGTTTATTCAATTCTTAGTGTTTATTTAATTCAGAATATCTTAACTCCCATTTATTTTATTTTACTATTAACGTTCCAAAAAGTTCTTAAAAATATTGATTGATGATTTTTTAGTTTCATCGATTCGATGTTGCGGCGGCTTATTTGTAAAGTATTAAATATCAAACAAACGACTAATTGATCTGCTATAACTGATACAAGATTGAAGATTTTTTGTCTGTTTAACAATATCAAGTTAATATTTCAATTTGATTTTTGGAATATTTAAACGGTCGAACTTCTGGGATATTATGACACCCTTTATTTAAATTGACTCAATCGAATAGAGATAAATACAGATAACTATGGTAGATGCAAGTTTTATTATATTGATGAGTATATATATATGTTACTATGTTTATATGTGTGAATGGTTCTACGAAGTACATTGTTAAGTATGTTCGTTGATGCTTTTTTGAATCTAAATTGTTATGCGAATTAACTCAATTTATTAATCACCTCCTTTTTGATTTCATTAGCACACCTGCAATGGTGGCGGCACTAGCCACAATACCAGTAGCTACGGCAATACCAATCCATGTTTCCTTCTGTATTTTATTTTCGACCATCTTCTTAAGTTTGATGATTTGAAGATTATTAGGTTCATTGGCATATAATGAATCGACATATCTCCTTGCTATTGAAAATTCGTTTACTTTATAACAACCTATAGTTAGATAATATAAACATTCTCGTCTTCTTTCTGGCGACTCTTTAAAAATATCTGTAAGTAATTTAATACCTAATCTTTGATTGTTTATATCATCAGACTTTATTAATGCCCATGCATAGTTAAACCTTGACTGTATAGAAGCTGCATCTCCTCCTTCTGAGATAACAATCTGACGTAATATTTCTAACTGTTGAGGCAATAATGGCTCATATGCATCCTGCATAGCCGGTAAATAATCGTACTTTGACATGGAGTAAAAATCTTATTTATGGATTATTAAAATTATGTATAACTTGCGCAATAATGTTTTCTTTCTTTTAAAACTGTAATCAATATTAAGATTTCTCTTTGCTAAACACAAAAATCTTGCCGGTTTAAGTCTTAAAAGAATGCTTCAACAAACTACTGAAATAAAGTAAAAAACAAACTACACTGCAAACACCTATGCAATATCTATAATTATATAAGGGAGTTATATAATTATAATTAAATATCAAGTTTATTATAGAACTCTCTTTAATTGAACTGTAAAATTTAATTTCAAGGATGTGTGGATATTAAATTTTCGAAGTTTGATTCGGTGAAATTGGAATACAGAAAGAAAGCTCCGGATTGCAATTGATTGAAATTTTATTAGAGAGAACATATGACTCTATTGCCCTGCTATAGAAAAAAATATACAATCAACACAACAATGTTGAAGGTTTGTAATCATTAAATATCGAAATATCTTATTAAATCGACGAAATATATATGATCAATTTAATTTCTATTATAGATATTAAATAGATGTTTATTTAGGCATTTCACCTTGCAGGCATCTATATAATTTAAAAGCTGAATCAGCATTTGAAACTTTAAAAGCATATTGTATAGGTTGATTCTCTTCATTAACGGCTATAATTCTTACAAATTTTTCTGTTTGTAAAGAACCTGGGAACCCTTCAAACACTTTGAATTCTTTCATTAATGGTAAATTCATAATGACTTTCAATAAGACTCTAGATCTCATTACAATACGCGTTTTTTGTGTTTCATTATTCTTATTTACCTTTAGTAAACCTACTCCTCTTTCTTTCCAACCTTCTTTAATGTCGGTTAACTGATACAATTTTGCATTGACTTGAAATATTGCAGAATCAGATTCTTCGCCTGATATTGTTTCTTTCTTCTCCAATTGGACAATATTAGTTCCTATATCATCGGTGATAGAAGGTAAAGATTCATCTTTAGATTCTGATTTATCTTCTTGTTTATTATCTTTTTTTTGTTTATCTTCTGAGGATTTGTCATTATTTTTGAGAACATTAAAACCGCCTCCAAAAGAGAATCCAGAACCAAAAGAAAATGGTCTAGAATCTTTGGTTGCTTGGGTTTCTAAAATATCCACCTTAGTTTCGCTATCAGTTTTAGAAGGGCTTGCTTTAGATAAGGCAAAACCTGAACCAAACTTAGATGTACTGCCAAAAACGAATTTTGGTTTTGACTCTACAGATGTTTCAGGTTCCTTATTATTTTCATTTGTCTTTTCAGAACTGTCCTCTTTTTCGTTATCTTTGGTATTACTAGCTTTAATGTTTTCATCATTAATTTTTGTTTCAACAGTTTTCTGTTTAAGTTCGTTTTCATCAGTTTTTTGTTTCTTCACTGACGTAGCTAAGTCATTGTCTGTTTCTTCTTTCTCTTGCGATCTAAATCTTTTAATTGGATTATCATCTACTCTTGGCACAAAAGGTTTGTGTTCTTCTGAAGATGCATCTTTGTCTACTGTCGGTAACTTGGAATCAGCCATTACTGTAATTTATTAAGTTGTTTATATGGTATAAAAAGGAAATTCTATGTTGTTCTTCTTTGAAGTAAAAAATTTTGAGTATTCTATAGTATTGAATGCTTATAATGATTAATGAACTGATTATTTAATTTTGTAAATTATGTTTATACAGCCGTTAATTTAGGTAACATATTATTCTTCCTTCTACGATGAATTGAAATTAGTGAATAAACAATAGGTTTATTATTCAATTATTACATTACTCTTTACTTTATTTATTTTTAACTATATATATTTTCAAACGAAGGATTCCGAAAAGTTTCACTAAGTTAAATAAGGAAAAAATGAAGACAGTAAATGCAGTCTTTTATAATTTTAGCTTGACAATGATCAAAATCCTGAGGAATTGGAATGAAATGCATTTATTTAATGGATATATATATATATAAATATATAGACTTATTATAAATTAGATTGAATCATATAATTGTCTAATTTTTTAAAATTTTATCATCCGGTATACCAGAGAATTCTCCATAACCTAATGCTAAATTGATATTTTGAACACATTGTGTTGCTGCACCTTTCAGTAAGTTATCAATTGTGGCAATTACAACAATACGGTCTTGAGCATCATTTACTTTGAAGCCACCGACCATGACACCATGTGTTCCACCAATATCTTTAACTAGAGGGATATCATCCTTAATATGAACTAAAGGTTCACCTTTATAATATGTTTTATATATTTCTGATGCCTTTTCGTTTGTCAATGACCCCTTTTTGATTGGAATAGAAACGGTCAAAGTAATACCTTGGAACCATTGCCCAACGTGAGGAACAAAAGCTACTTCTTTACCTAGATGAGTAGATATTTCTTTTTCATGTATGTGATTTGTTAAGGCATATGGAATTAAATTATCGTTTAAGAACTTTGGGTCGTTTTTTGGTGAAGGTTTTGTACCAGCTCCTGAATAACCAGAAACACCAAAGACAGTTGGTAAACCGGTAATGTATTCTAATAATGGACTGATTGCAATTTGTGAACCGGTTGCATAACAACCAGGGTTTGATATTCTAGTGGCACTAGCTATTAAATCTCTATCATTCAACTCTGGTAAACCATATGCCCATTTTTCCTGGGAGACAAATCTGTGATCAGCAGATAAGTCGACAATTTTAGACTTTGAATTTGGTACACTGTTTATAGCTTCAATGAATGGTTCAGAAACCTTATTAGGGAGCGCCATTATCCATAGATCTACTTTATTGTCTTTTTCTAAGGATTTAATATCATCAATTGTCAAGTTGTCGTAAATGACTTCGGATTTAGTGTATCCTTCTAATTTCTTTCCCTTTAACTCTCTTGAAGAAACGTGAGAAATTTCAAGATATGGATGATTGTTAATTAAAGCAACAATATTTCTTCCAGTGTAACCTCTTGCACCAATAATACCGATATTGCTTGGTTTATTATTTTTTCCTTCAATTTTTGGAGCAGTTCTAGTAGAGTATGATCTAGTTGATTGTCCTTTACCAAACACACCTGAAGAATTATTGTTGTATGACGTTGATGTATTAACTCCTCTTGCAAAATCTGTAATTAATTTCGATACAGTTTCTAAATCCTTAATGCCATACCAAAATAATATTTTACCATTCTTTAGATATGAACCTTCAGACTTAGCAAAATGCCAAGCAATATTTGCATCGTCTTCGTTAACAATCCATTGTAATTGAGTAAATTCTTTATTTAAAGTAGCGAATATGTTATCAGTTACGTTGTTTAACCAAGAACTTTTGTTGCAGACAAATTTCTCAAGTTTTGGTACAATATTATTTGAAGAATTAACAATAGCAACCGCATCCATTGGTTCATCAGAAATAATAGTGAATTCAGAATTCGATAACTTGGTCATGTACATAGCTGCAGATTCTTTTCCTTCTTTGATATCCGTATCTTTTTCTAAAACTTCTCTTAAAACTTCAAGAGAGGAAAACTCTGATAGCTTCGTCTTCTTATTTAATTTATAACCCCTTCTAATCATAGTTCCTGCACCTGAGTCTGTGAATAATTCTTTCTGTAAATCATGTACATCAATGATAGCTACGGAAGATGATCTTGGCAAAAAATCTAATAATTCTTTAATTTGTTTGATCTTTAATTTAGTACCATATTTCACCCATTGTTGTTTCATCAAGCCATCGTATTCTTCATCCAAATTTATCATAGATACCTTTTCTTTGGTGTCACCGTTAATGATACCACCTTTCTCATTTAAATAAACTATCTTTAGAGGTTCGAAAACACGAGCCAATTCACTTGCAGCCACATCAGCATTGACGTTTAACATTTGGCCCGATGAAGTTTCTGCTAAAGAAGTTAAAATTGGTAACGCACCAGCTTTAATTGATGCCTCGATAGGGTCTTTGGTGACACCTGTAATGTCACCGACTAGTTTATACTTTTCTTTATCAAGATAGTTTGCATTAAAGACACCCGATGTGATAGGTCTGGCGCGAACACCCAGTTGTTCCAAAGCACTGACTAGTTTCAAATTCTGTTCCAAAAAACATTCCCTAACTACACTCATAGTTTCATTATCGGTAATTCTAATACCATCGATATAATCCGGCTCAATACCTTTAGCCTCTAACTTATTATTAACTTGTGGACCAGTACCATGCAATACAATTGGATACAAACCCACATGGTATAGGAAAGCTAGACATGAAGCTAATTCTTTTAAATTATCGCTAATAATTGCACCACCAACTTTAATAACGGCGAATTGTTGTTGTGAGACTGATGTGAAATATTTTAAATATTGTTCCACTTCCCTCTTCGTACTGATATTGTTTAATAATTGTATAACTGTTGATCTAGTGGATTCGCTTCCTGATGGTGTTGATATGATTGAAGAAGATGATGGAAGAGTAGAATTCAATCTTTTATTCTTAACATCAATATTATTAGCAAATATTTTTTGATTTTTCCCAATTGTAATAAAAGATCTAAACGATATTGAAGTTGAACTTTTCAATAAATTGTTATATTTTAGAGTCTTTGTAGAAGATCTCAATAATAATGGGGATGGCATTATTAAATTTGTTGGTTATGCTGTTTATAAATGGTTTTTTATTTTAAATTATTAACAACGATGAAATAATAATTTAGAAATGATAAGTAATTGATATAAACCTGTTATATATATATATATATATTTATTTTTTCTTAAAAAAAAAACAAAATTTAAACATCAATTGATATTATAAGGACATTACAAAAAACATAATGATGAAGTTAAATAAATTAGCGTAGAAGATATTAAATAATCAATGATGATTATAATGTTTTCTGTATGTAACCATTGTATATCTGGGTTAATTAAAGTACGCTAACAATAACGAGTAAGAGAAACATAGTCACTATAAAACAAAATTAAGATGCTAATTAAATGTTGTTACATTTACAGCGATATTATACCAATACGTTACTTAGTACACATATAATATATTTACAAAATAGTTCTTAGTCAATTAATTACTTCGAAATAAGAAATAGTCATAATGTAAAACTCTCTTCCATCCTACATACTAATCAAGCAAGAAATAATCAATCATCTTTAACAAAAACAATATAATGTTGGATACAAAATACTATTTTTAATGTCATTTTATCTCTTGCAACTCTAACTTTTCATATATTATTGTAATAGTATATGACCAGCATAATTAGAACTTAAATGCTTAATATTTATTTATTTATTGTATTTGTTTGTTATAGATAACTTTTCTTTCAAACAAATAAGCGTAGTGAAACGATAATTTTTCGATGTTGACTCATTTTTTTTTTTTTCATATTTTCGAATTTTCGAATTGTAACAAAATTTCATTATGTTCAAAAAAAACGACTCAGACATACTACACTATACAGCATTGTGCACTATACTATTTTATATATTCTCAAATTGGAGAGGTTCAGGCATTCATATTATCTGAAGACAGAAGTTTGTAATTAAGTATTAATTGGTTTTTTTTTTCATTTGTGAAATAAATGATCAAATAGTTACATATTCATTTTATTTAATTGTTTATCTATGCTCGATGTTATTTGTGATGTCTTTTTTTTTATTTATGTTATCTCAATAATCTACCTCTTGTTTGGAGGTTGATGATAGTTCATTGCTTCTAGATGATCTAGATCTATACGAAGTTGATGTCGGTTGGATTAGTTCACTATTGAGTGGAGGATATGTCATCTGATTATATCGACTTTGTACATTTATGTTATTATCTGATATTTTATCTTCGTATTTTTTCATTCTTGTTGTATAACCCCTGCCACCAAGGCCTCCTCCAAGACGTCTTGGTTTAAAATATTTAACTGTTCTACCTCTCTCGATATCCACAATACAGATTCGTCCATTGATTTCGATCCCTTTATGTGTTCCTATATCTTTAAATGCCATCTTGCTGCTCATTGCATTCTCAAATACAATGAACCCATATCCTCTTGGTTTCCCTACTTTTGTCTTGTCCAATTTACCATTTTTATTATACTGATTCTTCACAATTCTTATTTTTTCAATTTGTCCATATTTAATAAAAATCTTTTGTAATTGAATTTCATTAACATCGTAAGGTAATCTTCCAATGAAAATAGTCTTGTATGGATCTGTATTGATTAAATTTGTATCAAAATTTGGATTCCAATTTAATAAATTCGTCTCTAATTTATTTATTTCATTAATTTTTTCATTTTTAACTCTCTCTAATAAATCTAAATGATTATTCTTAGTACCAATTGGAAATTGTAGTTTGTAATCATTAAAGATAGATTGTATATTAGAATTATACTGTAATTCTGTTATTCCGGTGATGTTTCGACTTATCTTACGTGAAAGATTGTTATATTCTGTTTGTTTCAAATATTTCAAAGGAGGCGATGGTCTAAATAATTGATTGATATCATCAGGAAATTTAGAGGCGTTGTATTCCATAGTTTGAATTAGACAAGCATAAAAAAGTCAGTGTTTTTTTGTTGTTGTTTTTTTTTTGCTCTTGTGATAATGTTATATAACCACACCAATTTGAAAAAAAAAAAAGTTTTCTCTTAATACAACAATATTTTAAGAACTTAAAAATATTTTAACATTTCAATTTTTATTGTATTTGAGGATTTATAGTTTTATGTATTTTCAATTTTCCCAATGAAATTTTACAATGCGTCTTAAATTTAGCTATAAAAAAAAAACAAACTATAACAGATGAAGAATAAGACCTTTAAGGATGAAGAATCAATTCATTAGTAAATTTATTAAAGTCTATTGAGTTGGGAGAAAGGAGTATTGTAATGTATTATATCATTTTATATTAATCAATTGATATGAGAATTCTTGAAACAAAATTACGTTTAGTTGGACTAAAATATAAATTATTCGTGACATCTCCGATATAATAAAAACTTAAAGTCCTTCCACGCCAATTAAATATTAAAAACAAAAAACAAAATAATAAATAATATGTATTCTTAATAGAGGTTAAGATTGCCAATACAATAAAAAAATTATATGACAACAAATGATGAAGCTAATATATACAATCAACTACATAATATACATAATATACATAATATCTAATCATTCTTTCCTTATATGAATATTATGCATTATGCATTTTAAATGATAAAGCACGTGATGAGTTTAATCCTCCGTTTCACCCACCCCACCCCACCTTCCGTCCCCCATATATAGTCAAAATTCGGCCTTAAGTACTTATTTTTTTTATAATACAAAAAAAGAGAGGAACCAAAGCATATGTAATGAAACTTAAAAAAAAATAAAGGGTACTCTTTTTTTTTTATGCATCTCGGAACAATGGAGAAATATTACCACTTATATAAAAAAAATAATGATCTGAATTATTTGCCCATTACTAAATACTTATCTGTTAAATTTATGTTTTTTTTATATTCAATTGGAAGAATTCTTTTTGTGTAAACTACTTTAATATAACTAGTAACAACATAATATAAATACAGTATAGTGGTAATTGATTTCGTTCGAATGGAAATATGTTTTTTCTCCATTGATACTTTTCTCATTTACACTACAATATATTGTAGTGTATTGTATTATTTTAAATTTTAATGGAGTTCAAGGTTTTGTACATGCATTTGTTATTATAATTGTATTTATCTTTTGATGAATCATTCATTTATGATTCATTTTTTCCCTTTATCTGTTGTCATACAGTTACCTAATTAATATAATAATAACATGTCACAAATAATACATAAATTATATTGAATTTATTTTCATATATAAATAATGATATTTTATTGGAAATCATTTTTGTACTTCTTATTTCTATCTTTCAATTATCATTTTGTTAATAGTTTTTATATAAGAATAGTAAGTTACATATAATAACAACAACCC
>JAJLTH010000024.1:0-86584 GCA_030568035.1 Tetrapisispora nanseiensis | reverse complement strand
GAATTTATTCTTCATTAGATATTGCTAAAAGGCGTGGTACTTTCCCAAAGACAAATTATCAATCTTCAATAATGTCAAAAAAATTATTCAATGTTTTAAGAAATCATTATAAGAATGGTACTGTTTCAAAAACTTTTGGTGCTATGGATCCAGTGCAAATTTCACAAATGTCAAAATATTTAGATACAATTTATATCTCTGGTTGGCAATGTTCTTCAACAGCTTCCACTTCAAATGAACCTGGTCCTGATTTAGCTGATTATCCAATGGATACTGTGCCAAATAAAGTAGAACATCTATTTAAGGCTCAACTGTTCCATGATAGAAAACAATTCGAAGCTAGATCTAACTGTCAATCTGAACAAGAATTAGAAGCTATGGGCCCAGCAATTGATTATCTAACTCCAATCGTCGCCGATGCTGATGCTGGCCATGGTGGATTAACCGCTGTCTTTAAATTGACCAAAATGTTTATTGAGAGAGGTGCTGCTGGTATTCATATTGAAGATCAAACATCCACAAATAAAAAATGTGGTCACATGGCAGGAAGATGTGTCATTCCGGTACAAGAACATGTTTCAAGATTAACAACTATCAGAATGTGTTCAGATATCATGAACTCAGACTTAGTTTTAGTCGCAAGAACAGATTCCGAGGCAGCTACATTAATCACCTCAACAATTGATAAAAGAGATCATTATTTTGTTGTCGGCGCCACAAACCCAGAAGTTGAAAATGAATCTTACGTTGACTTCATGGATGAAGCTATTTCTTCTGGAGAATATTCAAGTGAAGAATTACCAACTTTAGAAAAACAATGGATTGAAAAAGCTGGCTTAAAATTATTCCATGAGGCGTTCGAAGACGAAGTTAAAAAGAACGACTCCATCACTGACAAACAAGAGATTATCAAAAAATTCAACTCCGAAATTGGTCCATTAACAGGCCATTCAAATAAACAAGCCAGAAAGTTGGCCAAAGAACTGTTAGGCTATGATATTTATTTCAACTGGGACGTCCCAAGAGTGAGAGAAGGTCTTTACCGTTACAGAGGAGGTACTCAATGTGCAGTTATGAGAGCTAGAGCATTTGCTCCTTATGCTGATTTAGTTTGGATGGAATCGAACTACCCAGACTTCGAACAAGCAGTCGAGTTCTCTGAAGGTGTAAGAGCAGCTTTCCCCAATCAAATGATGGCATACAACTTATCACCATCCTTTAATTGGCAAAAGGCCATGTCTGCTGATGAGCAAGAAACATTTATTGATAGATTAGGTAAATATGGTTATTGCTGGCAGTTCATTACTTTAGCCGGATTACATACATCTGCATTGACCACTTTTGAATTTACCAAATCATTCGCCGAACAAGGTATGAAAGCTTATGCCAACGACGTGCAACAAAGAGAAATGGATCTTGGTGTTGATGTATTGAAGCACCAAAAATGGTCAGGTGCCGAATACATAGATGGACTATTGAAGTTAGCACAAGGTGGTATTACTGCAACAGCTTCAATGGGTAAAGGTGTCACCGAAGACCAATTCAGAAAAGCTTGAAATTTTAACATAATTTGCGACTAATTTTGTATATCATATAAAAAAACCACTTAGTTATTATTAGTTAATTTGTATAATATTGTTCTAGTAATATATGTTCATAAAAATTATTTTTTTTAAAAGAAAGAAAAACAATGGTAAGTTTAAATCGAAGAGTTACATGGCGCGAATCATAGTCAGTGTCTATTTAAAAAGAACAACAAGATCTTGACAATATATTACTTTCTGTTACGGTTAAGCTCAATGAATTTAAAATAGTATCTATTTTTTTATTCATTAAAAAGGTTAATGTCCTTTTACGATAGCTAGATTACTCTAACTATTGATCTTCAATGAACATTCTAGAGGAATCACTTAATGACAATACTACACAATCAATTTTTGCGTGATTTTTTTCTCCTTCATCGGAAAGAATCTATGTTTTCAGATTAATTTTATATCTTGAGCAGTTCTAAACTAGCTCCCCCCACTTGCTCAATTTACCAAGAAACCCTACAACTATTATTAAAAGAGACTCAAAAGTGATTAACCATTTACCACTGGTTCAACTTAAGCACACTTGTTCAAAACTAATACAAATAACTTAAACTTCGTTCAAACGCCCTGGTCTATTTCAATTTACTAATAGTGAATTAATGCGACTTGTCTAATAGAGAGATATAAGTAAAATTCATAAATCTGATTAGGTTTCGGAATTGAATCTAGTTTTTTTCTCCAAACTCTTTCTCATTACGATATTCTGATGAATGTTAAATCCATAAAAGGCGGAAACAATCTTCCGAACACCCTCACAGCAAATATTCATAGAAAAAAACAAAAATTTTCAATGCTTTCGGGAAACAGTGCTCCATCTTGATATATTATTATAATATATGTATATATATATATATACAAATTTTTTTTTTTTTTTTTTTTTTTACTAGCAAGGCAGAAGTATACTGTTGTATAAACTATATTGAAGAACTTGTTGTACAGTATTTTATTCGAGAAATATTTCAGTGAACGGATGTTAAATAGTGTTTCAAACTTAAACTTTTGTTCCATTCCATACACTTCGTGTCTCCAGTCTTCTAATGGAACTGTGGCTTTATTAAATCAGAACCCTTGAAAAATAGTTACATTTCTAGAGAGTATTATTAGCAAAAGGAGAGATTCTCGCCAGCTGTTTTTATTCTGTTTTTTTTTTGTTTATTATGACAGTAGGAATAAAACAACATTAGGAAAAGAAAAAATTATAAAGAATGTAGAAATTTAGACAATATATTCTCTTACGACCATTATGTTGATTCTTATTCCAAATTTTTTTTCTTTTCTTCCGCTTTTGTGTTTTTTTATATCTTATTCCACATAATTTTTATATACCGGCTTTCTCAATCTCTAGTATAAGGCTTCTAGAACTCAAGACATACTAGAATATGACAGTCCAATAAGAACATCTGCAGACAATTATAAATATAAAATAAATAAGTCAAGCGATTTTCAATACTAACAAATAACCATACAGAAAATTTTCATATTCTAATATTTATATATATCCCTTTCGTTAATATTAAGGTCTTTGGAATTTTTAATCCCACAAGCTTTGGACTAGATTTTTTATTGTGTACTGATAATTTGTTCGGCTCTGTTACAGCTGTTCGTAGAGGTCTTGCTGCGTATATACAACGGTGGCTCTTTCTCTCTGCCTTGCCTTCTTTCTTAGTTAGGCATTATACAGTCAGTTGTGTATCGTACTGGCCACTCTCTCTCTCTCTCAGCTTCTGATACGCTAAGTTCTCTTGGATTATACTTAAAACAAGCGTGAGTGTATGTATAGATATTTTTTTTTAGTGGAAAGTGAGCACAGCCCGGATATTTAAGCATCAATCATTTCGCAGAGACTCGAATTACTTTCGGACCTCTACATCTTTTTTTTTATACTCATCTCAATGGTTTTTCAACGGAATATGTATGCACTTAAAATATTCCCATTAACAACTAACAAAGCAAAAAGGAAAAACCGATGAGTTTCGTTGCTTTCCGTTTTCTAACTATTAGTCCAAATACTCTTTCTTTATATTGAAAATTTTATTTTTATTACTAATTATATTATTTTTGTTGATCGGATAGTGCAAAAAAAATATTAATGTACACTGAATTACTAGGAAATATACAATATTTTAATATAGAGATTTTAAAGCCAAACACTTCATCTTAGTTTAAAGACTGTACAACTTAAGCTACCAAAACTTAATTAATCATGTTTTTTGTCAAAAACACATTCTCATTCCAGGTTTTTTTATTATGGCTCTTAAGAAAACTAAATTTTTTTTGGCCTCTGTGAAAATAACATAGAGACGGAGTAGTGTACGCAACAAAAAATAGAATCAAATTATTTGAACTCTTAAAATTGAAAAATCGAAACACTAACAGCTGGAATCTTGTATGAATTAAGTATATAGTCTATATTTGTCATACCTATTTTTCTACAAAAGCATGCAAGTAACAGAAAGAGCTTTTATTTTTCTTCTTGGTCTCATCTCTTCTCAGTTCTCAGAATTATTTTATATGAATCAAAAATTTTTTCTTTTCCTAACTTCACAAAATGGTAAGAACAATCCAGACAAAATAATTTATATTAAATAGTCAATATGGATCTATAGAGTGACTATGGTTCAATTTTTTTCTTCTCTGGTGAACATCTCTGTTGTCCTCTTCTGGTTTTCTTAAATTACGTTCATTTTTTTTCTTTTGCCATGCTCAGTCGAAATAATGAAATGGTGATCAATCCAATCATTTATGGCATCGCAAGATGAGTGAGTGTCTCATTTTTTAACATTCGGAAAGAGATGAAAGGAATTAAAACTGTATACAATATACTATATGCTTATATTTTTTTTTCTAAATTATATTTTATTGTCCTTCTCACTAACTTTTACTTACTGAGTTTCACAAGATTAACAACAATCTCAATTCCGTGGATAGTTCTCAATCTAATGGTTATTGTCTTTTAATACTCTATATATAGATATTTGCTTTGTATTGTTCACTTGTTTCAGTTAGAATAATTACTATAATTAACGCAGGGACGTCCGTTTCTTTTTACCATTTTTGTTTTTTTTTTTGTTCATGCTCATCTCATTGTACCATATCGATATATTTTTTTTTTCACTGTTAAGTGTAATTAATTATAAACTTTCTTTGAAGCATTCTATATGCTCTGTACTATTTCTTTTTTCTGTTTAAATGAAATTTAGTCAACAGAATACAAACCTAGAGCATCTCAATATCTTTTTTTTCGAAGAGAAAGGTACTTTAATCTCCACTTTTTCAATGATGTTGGTATGTAAGATTCATATAAAATTTCAAAACTTTAGATGCATATTTTTCTTCTTACAAAATGATTCAAAGACAAAAATGTATATATAAACTTTAAAATTATCACTAATCTTTTTTTCTTCATTTTAGAATTATCATATATATATATATATATATATATTTATATATATATATTTATTTATTTGTTTATAAAACAATCAAGTATTTGTGAAATTCTAAAGAGTTCATTGGAAAAAGAGGACGACAAACACTATCTGTGTACCAGAATATATAATAGCATCGAGAAAATAAAAATAATTATTTTATAGTTATTTACATCAATACGTTTATAAAGATTACGTTGTTTTAATACATTTAACGTTTTGATTTTATTACTTTATTCTAATTTTTTTAATAAGTGTACGGTTTTATTGATCTTTTAAGATTAGCGTGATATAGAAGTATCTGCTGATCACCCATTAAAGTCCATACATTTTTTAATTTTTAACAACTATAACACATATTACATCATATCTTTTCTTTTTTTATCATTTATTTATATCAACAAAAAAAAAAGATTTGATATTCACCAACATTGCATTGTAGTTCATTTTAGTTCAATAAAATAATCTCAATCAACCATCCATTTTTTTGCATATTTCAGCGTACATTTTTTATATGGGCACTGTCAATTGAAGAATAATTATTGTAATATTATGACTGAGAAAACAACATCAATCACCTCACAGTTCCGAGTTTCGAAGATTCCTGCTTCTGGGAATGGTACAACATATAAAATTAGGGAACAATTGAATTTCAAAGATGATAGAAAATGGAAACAGTTCTCCAGTAGAAGATTGGAATTGATCGACAAATTTGGATTGTCTAATAAGAAAGCAAGTGAACAAGATGACAATATTAGACAAATTGCTACGATTTTAAGAACTGAATTTAATTATCCTGTCAGTTATTCTCCAGAATTCGAAAAGTTGGTCACCGCTGCTGTTCAATCAGTTAGAAGAAATAGAAAGAGATCAAAGAAGAGTTTAACAATGTCAAACGGTTCAAAAACAGCTTCCACAACGGAACTCTCTTCAACCTCCCCTTCCGATGAAGAAGTTAATAGTAACAATGCCAGTAGGGTTTTATCACCAATACCATCACAATTTACAACTCCTATGACATTCACGATCAATAATCCAGCCCAAAGTTCTAATAAACAATATCAACTACCTACAATTCAACCTAAATGGGGTACTACTTTGAATGCCGATAATAAAAATAAAGGAAATAGCGCCAGTATGCCTAAATTGAATGTAGCTTCCTCCCATTCTCCCCTTTCAGTTAAGAAGGAGAACTCTAACGCTTCCACTAATTCATATAATGACATTATTAAAGCTACAATTTCTGAGATTGTTAACAATGTAATTCCATTTTCGGAACAACTGAAAAGAGAAAACTCTGATGCTCCAAATCTATCTGATTTTGCTCTTTCAACTCAAGATCATAAACTGTTATCTATTTCGAAGAAAAATAATGCTGAAATCAATTCTGCTAGAAATGATGGGGATTTATCGTTACCTGGATTTTTAAGAGAGAATATTTTGGTCCAAATACAAAGATCGAGAACTTGTTCTGAAATTGCTTCTTCCCAAGGATCTATTGATAACTATGCAAATTTAGAAATTCTAGGAGAAATGTCTATTAAGTCATCTATCGCATTTGTTATCGAAAGGTTTTTCTCAAACATATTACCTGAATCAATGCAATATATTTCAAGTAAGACTATGTCAAAAGATAATTTGGCCTTCTTAGCTGTCAAACTATTTAACAGTGCTACTAACCATAACTTGGCTGTTTTACCTTTAGATGTTGTGCAATTAAAGTTATTATATCTTATGCTAGGTGGAATAATTAAGGATTTTGGCTTCGACCCTATTTTATATCCATTAAGCGAAATTATACATCATATTGTCATCAAGCAATATCCAATAGAATCAAGAACCAAAACTGACTCTGATGTAACTTCATCAAACAGTGGACTATCAAACTTGAATGCATCTTCATCTATGAGAAATGCCATATTGTGTACCACCTCAATGAAGCCACAACAAGCCAATGAAGATGTCAATAGGAAAGTTATTATTAAATTTAAAGACCGTCAACAACTGTTCAAATTTCCTTTACTAAGTAATGGTACTCCAACTGTTAATGAAATTCTTGAAAATTCGCGTTCTTTATTTAACATCATTCAAAAAGTCGATGTTCTTGGTTTATATTACAACAACCAATTAGTTATGGAAGATTCTGAACTAGTAAAGTTATTCAATGGTTTTCCTACTAGTAATGAAATTGAATTGAATATTAAAGAGAAAGTCTTCTCTGAACCAGCTCAGTTATATTCAACTTCATCTATAACGCCTACATCAAGACCACCTAGTAATACATCTATCGCTTCAATTGGTCATAGTGAATCAAATGGATTAAAAATGCTAAGCGCAGTTTCTTTAGGCATCAAGGATGAAACAAATATGGACAATTCGGCGTCATCACAGGTTTTACCGATCTTTAAAACATTGATCCCCAAAACTATGGGACATTCTGAAAGCGTTTCGAAGTTAGATAATATTATCAGTCGTATTTCTTCTGAGCCTATTCTGAATACTACGGGATCTAAACCAAGCATTAAAGGATCATTTAAAAATGGCAATTTACCTCAGCCAGTTTTCCAACCATTATTGTAACATTATTAAGCTGTATACTATTTTGTGTTCTGTTATATCATGATAATTTTAATTTGACACAATTTAGCAACTGAACCAAACATATTAGCATTGTTTTTATATACGTAATGTCAAGGTTATTTCAGAATTCTGTTATATCAACCTAACTCTATTGATGAATTTTAATGAATATTTTACCTTATTATTTTATACAATCTTATAGATATACATAATGTTATGTAATTTTCTATGAATTTTCTATGAACACTCTAATAAATTATCAATTTAATACATATCATCATGTTTCACACATATGACTACAAGGATTCCATTATATTAATACTACTATTAATTTAAATTCTATTTAGTTTTTTCTTGTAATGTCTGGTGTCGGTTTAGTGTCGTGCTTAAAAGATGATAATTCTTTTAATTTTAATTTGTAACCTAATGCAAACTCTTGATCAGCAATGGCAGTCATACAAATTTTGTAGAATTCCTTATCATGAAATCCAACTATTGCCTTATAGAATGTTCCGGTTATATATTTTGTTGTCATCTTAATATCTGGATTATCACCAGCTTCTAATGTACGTCTTTCTTCTTTTGTTTCGACAGGTGTTATTTTAACTTTCAATAGCTCATCATGATCTTCATACATGCCAACATAGAAGTTTTTTGTTGTATTACTGGTATCATTTAGACGCAATTCATTGGCTACTAAAGAAATTTCGTTATCACTGAATATTTTTTTATTTGAGACATCTTTTCCATTAACACCTTTACCGAAGTCTTTGCCAGGAGAATTACCGTCATTAGTTGATACTTGACTATTTAAAAAATTACGACACTTCAATTTAATAAACTCTTTTAATACAGACCACTTGATCCTAGAATACTTTTCTGCTCTGTCAGTAGTGATACATTTAATATCTGATGGTATATCAAAGTCCAAAGGAAGGTCAGTTTCATTAACCTCAGTTTCCATTTGTAAATAAGGTGGGAAATTTTCTATTTGTAGTTGGTACATTTTTCTTGAGGTCATTTGTGTCCTAAATATATTCTCATTAAATATTTGTTGTAACTTTTTTCTATTTTTGATAGAATTTTCATTATTTTCTAGAATATGCATGTCATCTAACTTAAGCGATGTTTCGTTAACTAACTTCAAAATTGAATTCTTTTTTCTTTCAGTTACAGTTGTTGAAAGTCCATTGGCTTCTTTTGTTTTGTTCGACTTGAACCTATTGTTGATGATGTATTGTGATGGGTTGTGATAGGATTTATCACTGGAAAGATGCATCTTTGGGAAATTCAGATCAGACTTTTGATGATAAGCATGTCTTGGCAGTGATGCTGGTGTTAAATCTACCATTGCTGGATGATAGGGACTCTGACTTGTGAGTTGTGGCATAAGATGGCTTATTTGATTATTTTGAAATGGTATTCTGTTCTGCTTGTTAAATCGTGAAGCAAATTGAATGCCAGTTGCCCAATTATCACTTGAATATATGTCTGGATGTGGATTCATATTATTAATTGGCACATCAATATTGCCTTTGATTTCTTTAAATTGTGGGAAATTTAGAACATTTACTTGATTACTATTAAAATTTTGTGACATCTCTGGATTGGCCGGAATAAACGGAGTCGCTGATGGTAGAGAAATAATATATGCATACAAGTTAAAGAAGTCCCAATGATAAGAATTTAACTTGTATAATAAATAATTAATCTCATTATTTATATTAGACCTTTGTAGTTTAAGGGTAACAATGCAATTTTGAAAATTTATGAATGGTGGAGTAATGGATGTCATTACAGGGCTAAATTTTATTGATACAATGCTTCTTGGATTAACTATCCCGCCTAAAAAATATTTAACTTGTTTCCAGTTTTTATCTGGTGGTAGGTTATCTATTTCAATAACAACTGTGATGTGTTCATCATTTCTTCTATATGCATCAGTCGACAGAATTTCCGTATCAGGATCAGGAGTTGGTGAAGGAGATATAGACAATTCTGTATTACTATCAGAATACAATTCACTCGAGTCAGCCTGGCCGTCACTAACTTCGGTTGAATTTAAATTCATTATTGTTCTTTCCCTATTTGGTAATATTCCACCTAAACTTCTTGTGTCTTTTTTCCTTTAAAATAAAGAAAAGTAACAATATCACTTAGGGCTCAAAGCTCAAAAAATTATTGAAACGGTCCAAAAATAGAAGACTTATAATGCAGAATTATATAAAACTGTTACAATTCTGTCAATATATAAGGAAAAACAAAATGAGATTAGATAATAAGGTAACCTAAAATTAAAAAATAAACTATGATAAAAGAAATTATTAGTAGACATTAATGTAAATATATTTATATAAAACCTATTATTTCAATAATGATTCAAAATATACATTTCGACATTTTGAACGTTTTTACTTAAAAAACAATGTAATTTTAATTTTTAAAAATAACATCCACACCAACATATAATGCATACTCATTTTAATTTACTGTCAGACAAAAAATTATATAATCTTCACTAACTTCATTGTAATTACAAATAGCAAAAAATACAAACTTCTACAAATTCAATTTAAGGTGAAAAAAAGTGATATAACATTCAAGGGAAAAGTCAACTTTAAGGTTCCAAACACAGTGAAACAGCCTTAAGAGACATTACTCTTATGTGATATTTGTTGATTCTGGGATTTCGAATACTCTTGTAATCAATAAAATTACGAAATTATTAAAACATTCTTAGTCACATAATTAAATTAATTACAAAAAAGCCCAAAAAATGGAATTAAAAAAGAATAAAAAAAGAAAAGAAACATCAAGTAAAAGAAACCACCACCTACGTAAATATACACAAAATTGTGATTAATTAAAGGTTGAATTAAACTATATTAGAGAGAGAGAAAGAAAGAGAGAGAGAGAGAGTCTTAGTTAATCAACATTTAATTATCGTTTAATACAATTCAAGCAGTTGTTTCGGAAAGGAGTGGATAATCGGAATAAACCCAAAAAAAACAAAACACATTACCTTTATGTGTATTTTTTTTTTTTAATAAAGCCAAGTCATTTATTAATTTTAAATCACGAACAATATTATCAGTGATGGGTTAGTTTGTCCCCTATCTTTTTTAGTGTTATGAATGCAAGACATTTAATATCCTTTTTTTCATCGATGTGGGTTATTTTTAAAAATCTTATAAATAAATGTAGTTACATATTTCCAGATGACTGTTATAATTGGTTATCCTAGTAACCAATAATTCACGTTAAATACTATATATATAAAATAATTCTTTTTAAAACTTCAAGCTACCGTCATTCTCTTGCTTCTTATTTGAATATTTTTCTCAAGTTTGCTTCGAATCCCAAAGAAATTCACACAAACATAACACATTTCAAAATGGGCATAAACAGCTTGATTATTATAGATGATGAACAACATTCACTTTGTTTACCCATTTATCTTAGCGGTATAACAACATCGTGTTTTTATTAAGTTAATTCTTTAGATGCAACAATTCCAGAATTTGGCTGCGTCAACTTTTCCCATTTTCTGTCCGTTATACCTAAAGGTAACTTGAGAAAAACAAATAATGTAGATTCGAATAATTTTTATGCTGCAAAGTGAAAAATTGCAAAAACGATACAAACAAAAAGTATAGTCATCCATGATGCAGAGTGTTTTAATTATTATATTCTATATAACATTCTGGTTTTAACTTTTCTTTTTTTTTCTCTTAGATTCAGAATAGTACATTCCGCCAGATATGATCGAATAGAGTAAACGATACAATTGTATACAAGAATGAATAACTGTTACATTATAAGTGTTTTATTTTTACAATTACATAATTATATCATTCTATATACCGAGCAAATACATACACATATTTTACATAATAACTATATAAGTTGCAAGAGTGTTACTATACAGCTATATATGACGGTGCAGCAGCAGTTGGTGATGATGATGGTGCTTTGTTAAGTTTCTTCTCTATGAGACTCAAATGGAGAAGAATAATAGTATTGAATGGAATTAAATTTTAAACCACAACAATTATAAATCAATGATTAAACATGATTATTTATTTATTAGTTAATTAATTAATTAATTTACAATTCAGGATTTTAAAGCGTGTTTCTTTTTCATAATTTAATAATTTGGAACATTGTTTCTTCTTCTGTAAGAGTCATTGAAATTTCTTCTTCTGTAGTTGTTATTATTGTTGCCCCTGAATTTATTCACTCTGTTACTGTTGTTGGTGTTACCATTTCCTCTACGGTTGTCGTTTCTGTTATTTTTATTAATATTCTTTCTATTGTTATTGTTGTTTGTCTTTGGAGTTCTTTTTTCTTCTTTAACCAAGCCCAATTCTTTAGCCAAAGTAGTATGTAAATCTAGACCAAACTTTTCAACTCTTGTGATCAATCTTTCAATATCCTCGATGTCCTTAGCGTCTTGAGAGAACTTCTTAGCACGGTGTAATTTTTTGTTCAATAAATCTAGAGCCATAGTCTTCATTTCTTCTGGAGACAAAATTTTTTCAGGTTCTTCTTTAGTCTTCTCAACTTCAGCGACCTCAGTTTCACCAACTTCACTAGATTCTTCATTCTTAGTTTCGCCATTGACAACGGCAGGCTGTTCGGTCTCTGCTTCAGTGGTAGTAGCAGTTTCACCTTCAGCTTCGGTCTTAGCTTCAGTGGCGAGATGTCCATTTTCTTCGTCCTTAGGTTCCGATTGAACGGAGTCTTCAGCACCTTCACCTTCACCTTCACCTTCACCTTCAACTTCACCTTCAACTTCAACACCTTCAGTAGTTTCTACAGTATCCTTTGAAGCGTCATCATTTTCCAATCTCTCCAACAGTTCATTTTTCAAACCTGTGGTAGGAAGGTTTCTTTCAACCAAAATTTCCTTCAATTGAGCACTAGTTAATTTTTTGTAAGACATTTTATGCGTGTGTGTGTGTGTGATGTGATGAGATGTTGCGTCTATCTTTAAAATGTAAGAAATGTAGCAATCCTACAAAGATAAGAATACTCAATTATATATATACATATAAATATATATATATAATTGAGAATGAAAAATAATGCATACATTAGTTTATTATGTACGTAATATAAAATATCAAAACATAATAAATTTTTCAACAATCTATGGAATTGTTCCGAGAGTTCTCAGAAGTAAAAAAAAACAAACGACCCCCAACGGGCAAGAAAAAATAGACCGTAAAATAAAAAAAACACGCCCACAAAACATGTACCGCGCGCGCGGGCAACGAAACTTGAATAAATTGAAAAACCACTCCAACCACCCACCAACCATCCACCAAGACATCCAGACCCACGAACTTACCCGGCGCACCACCCTTATCCTACACACACATCGATCCCATAGTAATCACCCTCCCCCGGCCCCTTTTGTTGTCACAGAAGAGAGTGCGGTAATTATTACGTGTGAAAACAACAAGATGCCCATACACCACGCATCGCTATCGACGAACACAACACCCATACACACTACAACCAAAAGAATGCCAAAAACCTGTTCGAAGTAAAAAATGGAAGCTCATTACATTTTCTTTACAAACCTTGCACGAACAGAAGAATCCCTAAATATCTATAGAATACTTAAGAGTATATATATACCAATATATATTTATATGTATACCAATATGTGTATATATGTGATATCAGACAGAGAAGAGAAGAGGGGGGGGGGGGTGGAATTGTGAGTTGGTTCACACTGTATTGCGCGAATGTATCATACAAATTAGTCTCTCTTCGTTATGTGAAGACAAAAGAGTGTAGCAATTGGAATTAAGGGAGGTTGTCGGAAAGGGGGCGGGGGGAAAGACTGAACGTGGTCGTAGGGGGGAAGGGGGGAAGGGCGGATGGTAGCTTCATATTGAATTATTCTCAACTCAAACAGCAACACAACACAAAAACGTATGTCTATTTTTTTTACTACTCTGTGGATTTTGTTAAACGTAGAAGTGAGTAAATTGTTTTTCGAAATCATTTAAACTTTACTGTATTATATAATAATATAATATAATAATATAATATACTATAATAATATAATATACTATAATATATACTATACTATATTGTATATATCTTTGTAATACAAACTATCGTTTGTCTGAAATTTATATTGATCCTTTTGGTGAGACACTCAGTTGAATTAAATTATGTTAATTACGAAATGTAAATATGAATTGTCTTTATAGTCACAATAGAAAACATGGAGAAATTGCTTAAGACTTATTATTGCCATGTTACTCTTTTGAAAAATGTTATAATTCCATTCCGTTTATTTGTATCTCTCTCTACTAGAAGATTAAATTGTACTAAATAATTACTTATTCTTAATTCTAATGAGTATTTCTTATTTTATATTATACTCTTTTTTTATTATATATGGTTAATGTGCTCTCACACTCTCTTATATATAAGTAAGTCTGCATTTTTTTTAAATATTTTTTAAATAAAATATATCTTTCTTCTTGTAAAAGAAAAAAAACTTTCTTATTTCAATTCACCCTTCTAACAAGGTAAGTTCCTTTTTTTTTTTTGTTAAAAACATCAATTATTAAAAAAACAAATTACAAAAACACCAATCATCACACATATAATGACACAATCATACAGAGTTAAAGTAAACGCCGCTCTTTTCGACGTAGATGGGACTATCATCATTTCTCAACCTGCTATCGCTGAATTCTGGAGGGAGTTCGGTAAAGATAAACCTTACTTCGATTCCGAATACGTCATTGCTAATTCTCACGGTATGAGAACTTTCGATGTCATTAGTAAGTTTGCAAGAGATTTCGCTTCAAGAGAGTACGTTAACACTTTAGAAAGTGAAATTCCTGATCGTTTCGGGGATCATGCTATTGAAGTCCCAGGTTCCGTGAAATTATGTGAAAAATTAAACAGTCTACCAAAGGAAAAATGGGCGGTCGCCACTTCTGGTACTTTTGAAATGGCTAGAAAATGGTTCGAAGTGTTAGGAATCAAAAGACCTCACTATTTCATCACTGCTAATGACGTCCACAACGGTAAGCCTCATCCAGAACCTTATGTCAGAGGTAGAACTGGACTAGGATACCCTCCAGAGAATAAGAAAGCAAAGGTCCTCGTCTTTGAAGATGCTCCAGCTGGTGTAGAGGCTGGTAAGGCCGCTGGCTGTAAAGTTATTGGTTTAGCCACCACTTATTCGGTTGAAAAATTAATCGAATTCGGTTGCGACTTGATTATTAAAAACTACTTGAACGTTGAAATAGGCGAGTATGATCCAGCTACTGATACTGTTGAATTCATCTTCAACGAAGTTTTATACATGAAAGACGACTTAAAGGACTGGTAATCGTTCACTTAGTTCTTAAAAATAACTCCCCTTTGTGTGTATTTAAGCATTTGGATGTATAATTTACATATACATAGATAATATTAAAAATAATCACATCATTATATAAAATTAATTCTATTCTTTAATCTAAACAATTACAGAGTTCAACACATTATACATAAAACCAATGTCTTCTAATATGATTGTACGTAGATTATTACCAGAAGTAAGAGAAATGACTACTTAGGATACCCGAGAAACATATATCGTACATTGAAAATTTCAATGATGTAATTTGAAGAAAAAACCAAAAAAACACAACCACGATCAAAGGGTAATATGACCATTTATAAAATAAATAATAATAAATTCAGATGGTCATATGTTGTCCATTATATAACAAAGTATTCTAAATATTTGCCTTAATCTTCAATGACAATAATATAAAGAAACCTCATTCATATGAAATGTCGTCGAGACGTGTTGTAGTCACAGGTTTGGGGTGCATATCTCCGTTAGGAAATAATGTACGGCAATCATGGTCAAATTTGTTGAATTCTAAATCTGGCCTAACAAATATAACAAAACTCCCGAATTACGAATCAAATTATAAGCCTCATCACAAAAGTATACCAGAAACAGTGTCTGTCGGGTCCGTCGTGTTGGATGAATCTAAGTATGATTTTTTATTTAATGATCAAGATCATCGAAGATTGGCAAGATTTTCGAAGTTTGCGACAATTGCTGCATATGAAGCACTAAATGATGCTGGTGTATTCCTAAATTCTTCACAAACAAACAAAGATAACCAAAATATAGAAATAGACCAATCCAAATGCGATCTAGATAAGTTTGGTTGCATAATTGGCTCCGGTATTGCCTCAATCGATGAACTATACGATACATCAATACAATTCCATGAAAATAAGAGGAGAATAAATCCTTTATTCATACCTAAGATTTTAACAAATATGGCAGCAGGAAATGTTGCTATTAAATTCAATTTACGAGGCCCTTGCCATTCTGTTTCAACCGCTTGTGCCACAGGAAACAATAGTATAGGTGATGCATATAATTTTATTAAGTCGGGCATGCAAGACATATGTGTGGCTGGTGCCAGTGAGGCATCTGTACACCCATTGTCTCTTGCTGGCTTTATTAGAGCAATGAGCATTACTACTAATGGAATCTCCTGTCCTTTTGATTCTCAACGGTCTGGTTTTGTATTGGGAGAAGGGGCAGGAATGTTGGTGCTTGAAACATTAGAGAGTGCCATAAGAAGAAATGCCAAAATATATTGTGAGATCAAGGGATATGGAATCAGCTGCGACGCATACCATATAACGTCACCCTCCCCAACTGGTGACGGGGCAAAAAGAGCGATACTGAATTCAATTGGAAGCGAGAATGTTGATACTATTGACTTTGTTAATGCTCATGCTACTTCAACAAAACTTGGAGATATAGCAGAGGTCAAAGCAATCGCAAGCTCTTTTAAAACGTTAAATAGACGCAATGATAGAAAAATATTTGTTTCCAGTAATAAAGGTTCGATGGGTCATTTATTAGGGGCAGCAGGAGCAGTAGAAAGTATATTCACAATAAAATCTATGGAAGACAACATTATTCCTCATACACTAAATCTTAATGAAATAGATAATGAAATAGCAAGTATTGGCAGAGAGATGGAGTTTGTTATTAACAAACCAGAGAAAGTCAATGACCTAAATACTGCCTTATGTAATAGTTTTGGATTTGGTGGTATTAACACTTCATTACTTTTTAAAAAATACAAATAGATCTGTGGGTTGAATTCCTTTAGTTATTAACATATTTATCTTTTTTTTATATATTCATTTGTAGATATTATAATTGTGCATATACAAAAAATATATTTTATTTTTGTTTCATATAATTATGCTGATATTTTATAATGATTATTTATAGCTGTACATAAAGTATTTACATCTATTATGCAGAATAATATTTTTTATATGGCTTAACGACCAAAATATTTTAATTCGAGAGGTCTGGCAATATTATAAACAATAAATGACCAACTCAAACCTAATTCAAACCCAATATCACCACCGTATTCACCAATTAATCTACCAATTTCACCAGCCCAATAAGTTTGGACCATTCCTAATGCTACACCAAATAAACCAACAATCAATGCACTCGTACCTGCAATACCAATTGGTAATTTGGACCAATTATCCCAATCTTCTACAACGTAACTCCTGTAGTTATTTTTTCTCCAAATCAAATGTTCAGATAAACCAATTGCAATGTAGATAGAAAGGTAGTAACCAATTGCATCCATGAAATATTGCATGAAAGTGGCAAAGTAATAACAACATGGAATAGAAATAGCCAAAGTAAAAGCATTAGCAGCTAAAGTCCAGATGATTCTTGGGACTCTTGCGAATGGTTCCCAAACAGCTTGAACAGATAAAGCAACAGTGTACATGTTTGGAACATTGTTAGAGATAGTCGATAAAGCTAACAGAACACAACAGAATTGGCCAAAACCATGTAATGAATCTGTGACTAAGATACCATAAGCGACACCACCCATACCATTAGAGCTATATAAATCGCTCCATGGCGAATAATTAACAGCTGCAGAAGCACTAGCAGCACCTAAAAGCATAGTAAAATAAAGTGGAAAACTTAAACCCCCAACCAAAGCGAAGAAAATCTTATATTTATTCAAGTTTCTTGGCATGTAGACGGTATAATCGGAAGCATAAGTGGTCCAACCAGCAGCAAAACCAAATACTGAACACCCGAAGGATAAAACTGAACCAGCTGTAGTGGCACCACTACCCCATTCACCGTTTTCAAAATGACCAGATCTTGCTAATCTTGCCAAAATGACCAAGAAGATAGCGAAATTTGGGACCCAGGACCATTTTTCATATGTATGAATTACTTTGTAACCAAAGAAAGTGACAATCAAAGTAATTGCAATAATGACCAAACAACCTGCCCATAAAGGTAAATTGTGACCGGAGCCAGAATTAACTAAATTTAACAATTGTGCAGCAGCGACAGTGTTGACAATACCCCACCCAACACAAGCGATAGTATTAATAGTAGCAAAAATTCTTGCTGTGATATTACCTAAAAGGTAACGAGACAAAACCATTTGTCTTAAACCCAATTCTATACCGAATAATGAAAAATATGCCACTGATAGTAAACCTAATAGATTAAAGAATATAATTACTAAAACTGAGGTACCAAAATTCAAACCAAAGACTAATGGACCTAAAGCACCTAATGCATAGGCTGGTAAAACCATATTAGCTGAAAACCACATTGAAGCAGCATTCAATAGAGAAGTATCGTTTCTCATTTCATCAGGAATTGGTTCGATACCATGTGTTTCAGCATTTAAGTTACCTATAATTCTATTGTATAATGACAATTTTGTTTCAAAAACGTCATTGGCAATTTCAATAGATGACGAATCATCATCGGTCAAACTATTAACATGACGATGTATCAGATCTTCATTAGAATTTTTGGAATTTAATGATTTAAGGTAATGAGTTTCAATTTTGTCAGAAGATTTCTCTATATCGACGTCATACTGATTTATCGAAGACATTGCAACAACGTTTTGGTTATTTATTCTAATTTTTTATAAACGTTATCAATTGATTGAAATGAACGGGTACGGTCTGATCCTCTATTTTTATAAATAGGTATATATATATATAATAAGAGACTAAAATAAATATATGTAATAGAATTATAAGAGTTTATTATTTAGGTTTTATTTCTTTTCTTTGTTTGTGTTTCTAAATAATCTTATATCAAAAAATAATTAGATACATTAAATGTATAAACTTAAACTTTTATATATAAATAATACCTCCCCTATTAAAGAAAAAAAAGTTTAAATACATTTGTGGAATAGTTTATAGATTTGATATTTATTTTTTTATGAATTTTCATATTATATTTATATGATTTTTTTTGATAATTGTCAAATGAGAAGGTAAAAAATTTTCTACTTAATAGAAATCTTGATGAAGTTATATTGAATAAGTGATAAAAGATGATTCTTAATAATTCGTAACGTTTATCTAATTCCTTTTAGTGTGTGATCTTTGACAATTATTTACTCTTCCATTTTATTAATTTTGGTGTAATATAATAATATTTCATATCCCTCTCTATATAATAACGAAAAAAGCGAAAAAAAAATACCGTGCGTGTGTTTCTAACACAGATACGTTTGGAAAGAGATGAGATTTTACAAAAAAAATAAGAGAATGAAAGAATAAAAATTTTTCAATGATTCTTCTTATATTGTAGTATGTTCCAATTTGGAATATAATTGCATTACCAATGAAAACGTCATACAAGAGAATGATAAGAGTCCAAAACTGCAAAAAAAATATATATATATATATATATATATATATATATATATTAAGAGAGAAGAAATCATGTATAGTGTACGTTATGTGGCTCTCTTTACTGTTAAGACGATGTACGGTAAGATCAGCAGCGTATGGAAATATAATGATAAAAATCTTTGTATTCGAACGAGTCAGTTTTCTTTTGTATTTAGAATATTTTGTTTTAATAAAAAGAAAAACCGATTGTCACTGTGGACTAGGTTTTTCAGGTAATAATATACGTAGAGAGATGTAGGATGTATCTCAGTGTATTATGACAAAAGTAATATAGTAATTAATCTAATATCTACTCTAAAACGTATATATGTAAAATGTTAAAAAATAATCATTCTCTTTCTGTAGGTTTTGGTTTTTTACATTATTTCAATCTGGTATATTCAATTTTTTTGGATTCGAAATGTGCAGAGAAACACTTCTACCAGAATCACTCATTGTATCGATAACCAACCCTCTCATTTTTCTTTCTTTTTTTTTTTTATTTGTCAATTCACATTTATACGCGTAATTGGAATTCTGAATATTAAAAATATTAATAAATTAGAATTAAATGACCATAATAATATTTAATCATATATAAGTATTATAAGATATAAATCTACTGAAGAAATTAACGAAGAAGCTAATATAATATATTATGAAAAAAAACGAGTCAACTATTTCGTAAATTGTTTTTATTTTTTTTAAATTTCATACCGAGTTTTTCACACTGTAATATTAATGACGCGGGGCGTGGGGGCGGAGGCGGGGGGCCCCTTCTAGTTTGCTCTTGAGAGCATCCATCCACCCATACATTATTACCACCACTGAAAGGGTTTCTCCTTAACACTTCGCTCAATTTGAATATGTGCAACTATTGGAATTCGAACTGTTGAAGTGTTTCAAAAACAAATATCTTTTTTTTTCAATTAGAGAAATGAAAATTAATTGATGAACTTCCAATTGAGTCTGCCTGCATATTACCCGGACATATCCAAGTACTTCAAATTCTTATCCATTTCCAGTTTTCATTTTTTGGAACAAAAAAAATCACATGGTGACTATTTTTGTTTAAAAAAATAAATTATCACATGCTGAATATATATATATTTTTTTTTTTTTTAAAAATTCTCTTCTCTTATCTCCCAGTTTCTTCTATTTCTTACACTCTCTCTTTAATTTAATTTTGTTATATACAACCAAATCCGATATTATTATACAGTATATATATATATTTATTATTATTTCTTTTGTATGTACTTTCTGGAGACAGTATTAAATTTTTTACATAGTGAAGAAATTTGACTATATATATTTTTACAATCAATTAATATCAAAAATTTTAATAGTATATATTAAATAGTGGTGATTCGAAGTATCTATAAGATCATCGATTTTTTTATTCTCTTTCTAATATAATTCATTCTTTTTTCATATTCTTATTCTTTGTCTCTCATCAATTGATAATATATAATAATCCCCAGTATAGATAATTATTAGTCAATATATCATTAATTATTACAACTGATAATAATATTAATAAAAAAAAATGCAGAATACTAATAATCTTTTCGATTTGACAGAGAGTCAATCTAACTTCAATAATGATTTCGATTTAGCAATCGATTTTGATACTGCTTATAACATTTTCACAAAAGAATTTTCATTAGAGAATGAAGAAAATGAACATACAGTTGAACATGGAAATGAACATGTAATTGATCATACAATTGAAAACAATAATGCTTTATTTGGCATCAATTTACCTTTAAGAAATGATATACTTAAAGAAGATGGACAACAAAATACAAATGAGCATGAGGATATTTTAGATTCACACATTAAAGAAATTTTGAACCATGATAATCCAATAGAAAATGAATATCATATGACCACCAACACTAATACCAATGATAACACAAACCATCATAATCCAGGTTTATTAACAACCAATGAATCTTATGCCATAGAAAATTTCTTAGAGAGTCTAATGACAACAAATCCATCCCCACCTCCATTCACACAACACTCAGTGATTCATGAACATATTCACGTGGCTACTAACTTATCGGAGCTCCATACTCCTTCCTTGCATCCTGATGATTACAGAAATGTAGGTTTGGAATTGTCTCCGATATTAACTAGACCAAATGATATCCCCTTCATAGTTCCCCCGAACACATCTGTTCAACAATCTTCAAAAATTCATGACAGTATACAATCATCACAAATATCTAATGACGAATTGTATAAAAACAATTTTGACATTGTGTTAACAAGAAATAAATACGAATTCGATGATATCGATTTAAATATTTCTACATATAAACCTGCCAAATTATATTTACCTGAATTAAAAATTCCAGATTCAATCGTTCCTTTAGAGCTTAAAGATAAAAAAATTATTAAAAAATGGAAACATGTAGAAACTGAAAAGAAAAGAAGAAATTTAGTGAAAAGGGCATTTGATAATTTAATTTCAATGATGAATATTTCGACTATCAATGATTTCAATGATAATTCTAAAATTCCAAGAAGAATCCCAAAACATACTCAATTGAAAAAAATTGTTGATGATATGAAATTAATTAGAACAGCTAATGAGAAATTAGAGTTCATATTGAAAAATGATTTTGTTGAAACTTCATTTATATAAATTATTTACATTTAAATAATTTTAATTAACTTAAATATTATTTATTATATCAGTAAAAAAAAAAATCCTTTATATAAAATTCTGGAGTGCACGTATATTATTACGAAAACTTTTTTAATGAAATATATAGATAATAATAGGAAATTACATATATTGTCACTATAAATTTAATTCAGATAGAATATGTGATGCTAATTCTTTGTACATCCAGGTATTACCAGATACCTTCTTAAAATGGACACCTGCTAATCCGACAATACGAACCTTAACAATATAAATCTCAAACTTAATGGGTGGCTTTTCCTTAGCAGAATGTTGGTTTGAAGAACCATCCACATCATCTGCTTGTGATTGTGGTTTCGTTTGTGAACTATAGCTAGGAACTCTGTTCATGTCCTGTACTCTTGAAGTGGTTAAGATATCCTCTTGGTTAACATAATCTAATGAAGCTGTAGACATATCTTCTGAATTAACTCCAGTGTTACCAGAATGTCCGCCAATAGAATTGGCTCTACCGAAGTTGGCAGCATTTAAAGAGGATGATAAGCTTCTTCTATTTTCTTCCATATTTAAACCAATTGGACTGGCTGGGATTGTAGGTTGATTACTATATTTAACAGATGGCTGGCGCCTGATAGAAATTTGAGGAGTTCCAGATGCGATTCTTCTGTGCGTAGCAGCAGGAGGCTGTAAGAAATGTTGTACTTGGTTATCCTGAGTCATGCTTGGTTGTCTAGTTGTTTCAACACCTCTAATGCTAATAGGATTTTGCACACAAACAAAACCACCCTTTACTTCAGTAAAGTTTATATTCATACGTTTTAAAACAGATATTATCTTATATCTGACGATAGGTAATGGCTTGGATGATGTAGTTTGAACCGAAAAGAAACCCTTTAAAAATAGAGAACGAGGATAATCGATTGATGGCATAGAACCAGCTGGTGCTTTAGAAGCTTCTTCAAGAATTTCTTGATCTGATAATTCGTGAATATAAGAGGGAGTTTTTGTAATATGTAACATATCCATATCTTGTTGTTCTTTGTACTTGACAGAGTTATTATCATCATTGTTCTTAAAATTAGACTCTGCAAAATCCTCATTATTGTAATTTTCAGCAATGTTTGGTGGAACAGGAGGTCTGGAAAACTTCAATGATTCACGGCGAGCATGACCAACAGATTTAGCCCTGGCACTTGGGTGTAATTTTCTACCTTTTGATATATTAGGGTTACCCAAAGGTCTTGCAACGTCATCTGCTTCCTCATTTATTTCAGTAACATTTTGTTGTTGGGTATTATTATTGTTACGAACTTTTTGAACATTCAAAATATCATCGTTCAATTGGTCATTACTTAAATCATTAGCTTTTGCTCTTTGTTGCTGTACTATATGCTCTGCATTGGAAGGTAATGCTGGTAAAGTATTATCTTGTCTATAAGAAGCGGATCTTATTGGTGAAGAATTTGTTGCTAACCTATTGTTTTGAGTTGCTGGCTTATTCGCTAAATCATTTTTAGCTGTGGTAAATGATGGAACTCTATTCACAGAAGGTACATGCTCGGAATATGTACGTAAATGTGATTTTCTAACAGTGTTTCGTGCGGGTTCATTTGATAGTTTTATTTGTAGTTGTGGTGGCATTTTTTGTGGACTAGAGATTGGTAGTTGATTGCTATTCGGGGTTGCACTAGAACGACGTTGTGATAGTCTTCTAAATATACCTCCAAATGTCGATTTATCATCATGGTCTATTGGTGGTTGAACTTGAGTAGAGTTAATGCGAGGTTCAACATCTGAAGGTAAATCTGTGTTCGGTGTCAGAACATAATCTAACTCGCCAGTATTAGAACCAGAATCCTTTCTTGATGTTGGGGATGTATGTGCCTGTTCTGGTATGACAATTTTTGGCGGAATAACCACACTTAGGGGTTGCGGTTTACTATCAGAAGAGTTGTCGAATATTGGTTTTTGTTGTATATTGGGCGTCTTTACTGGTAATAATTGCTGTTGACCTATTCTATTTTGAGCATGATATTGTTCAGGAACAGTCATGTCCGAATTTAGCTGGGAATTTATCTTTACTTCATCAAAACGAGCTGGATTTTGATTTTGATTTTGCTTTTGTAATTCGATTTCTCGTAGCTCTTGTTGTTTTTGTTTTTGTAAAAGTAATTGTTGCTTTCTGTGCATTTTCTTCAGTTTATTCCTTAACATCTCATCTACTAGATAATATATTGATAATAATGGATGGAAAGCTCTAGTTGGATCTTCAAATTGAGATAAGTCTCTTGAGATAGTTTTTTCATATAGTTCACGGTCTCTCCAATATGCATTTGACAATTCTATGTAACTTGGATCAGTAATAATATTTTTCAGTTTATTCATACTTTGTTCCACGTCATCTATAAATTCTAATTCAAACATCTCTTTTACAACTTGATGATTTATCATTTCTAAAGTTATCGGTATCCTTATCGGTAAATAAGATAGTGCCTTTGAATCAAAACCTCTAATCATCCATGGGTGATTAACTATCTGCTTTAGGGAAGCTCTTTTCTTTGGATCAACAACCAGCATCTTAGATAATAGAGAAATCACTTCTATAGATAAATGTTGTGGGTAATCGACTTTTCCGAGTTTAATTTTTTCGTGTAAGACGCTGGAATTTTCATCATCAAAAGGCACCTTACCACAAACTAAAACATATAATACTACACCAAAAGACCATATATCTACTTCTGGACCAGTGTATGGATTTGCCTTCAATAATTCAGGTGCCGCAAAATATAACGAACCACAAAATGTATTTAATTGTTTTCTAGAATCATAAAGATTTGATAAGCCAAAATCAATTATTTTAATTTCACCAGATGTCGAAATCATGATGTTTTCAATTTTTAAATCTCTATGAACAATGTTATTACCATGCAAATACTGTAAAGCGGATGCAATACCTCTAGTGAATTTTCTAGCATGGTGTTCTCTTAAGGAGCCATGTTGAATAATATAATCTAATAATTGGCCACCTGACACGTATTCAAAGAGCATGTAAAAATGGTTTGACATGGTGCAGATTTCAAATAAACGACATATATGTGGATGATATAATATTTGACCTAGCGATGCTTCTCTTATCGTCCTTTTATCTCTAGAAATTTCTTTCTCCAAATTTTTTTGTCTCTCTAATGCTTCTTGTTCTGTTTTTGGTGGAGGAATAGATGCTTCTTTATGTAAGAAGGACTTAGTTGCTCTATTTACAATTTTAATTGCACAAACTTCATTAGTTTTATGATGCCTTGCTAATTTAACTTTTCCCATTGAGCCTGCTCCTACTGTTTCTAAGAAATCCCAATCTCCTAATGATTTTCTATGAAATTGTCTTGGTGGTTCTTGGCTCCTGCTCTTCTGTTTCTGTATCGATTTATTATTATTAGAATTTGCACTCTGTGTACTATTATTATTGCTTAACTCAACAGGTGGCATCAAAGGTTGTCCCGATTGTTGCTGTTGTTGCTGTTGTTGTTGTTGTTGTTGTTGTTGTTGTTGTTGCTGCTGTTGCTGCTGTTGCTGCTGTCTCATGAACTGTTCGTTATCAATTGAATTTGAAGTAGATACGTTTCTGGATCCCATCATTCTTGGAGTAGCTTTAGCAACATTACTTGGGATATTTTGATAATCATTATAATTCACGTTATTCATTTTTGGCGATTGAATATTATTTGGAGTGTTTGGAGTTGGAGGACCGCCCATCATATTTTTCCTATTTGGATTAGGCATCCTATTCGATGCACCAGCACCAATTTTGAATTTAGTATTAATATGATAATCGTTAGCGTTGTCCGACATCGGTTATTTTCCCACTTATTTCTTATTAGTTAGCCTTCTATACCCAATTTCAACTGTGCTTTGGGATATTTTCTTACAAAAAGCAAAAATAGTTATTATCAATCAGAAGAATACAGTTGAAATAAATTAGACAAAACAAAACTACAACAATATTAAAAAAAAACAAAATAGTTTGTTTAAATCTCTCTTAATGAATATCTTTCTAAGGAAGACAAGTGTTTATCTTCTGCTTTTATTTATTAAAATGTATTATTTATTTTTGAGTGAACTCTGTGTGAAACTCATAAAACTTTTGAAATATTAAATGTCTAATTAAACTTCTTAGTTATACTATTATTGTTGACCCTTTATGAATTGAATACTCTAAATATAAAACACACACGCACAGATATATATATATATATATATAGTATTATCAATTGTATTTCAAATAGTGAATATTAATAAAATTTCAAATATAATATTATACTTTTTTAAATTTCCCTTCAATTTCCAATTTCTTCCTTTCAACGAAGAAAATAACAAAAAAAATATCAAAAAAAAAAAAAAAAAAAAAAAAAAAAAAAAAAAAAAAAAAAAAAAAAAAAAAAAAAAAAAAAAAAAAAAAAAAAACAAAAAAAAAAAAATATCCATCTAAAAAATTTCAAAGACAGTATAATATTATGAGTTGAAGAATTAAAGCATGAAAATTGAACCAATTCTCTCTTTCAGTTACTATATATGGTACATAATGTATAATATAATAGATAGTGACTATTTCAAAATGTTAATAGTAACTGTATATGAAATTTGAGATGAAGAAGAAGAGCTTGAAGTTAAGTTATAAAATACGCTAACAAAACCGCTGAGAAGACCGATTTATTTGAATGAACGGACACCTCTTATCATTTGATACGAAGTCGATGTATTATTCAATCCCACCCTCCATCACCCCCCATCAACAACAAACAGTCACTTAATGGTTAAATATATAAATATATAAATAAAAGAATCTAAATCAAACAAATAATATATTTAAACGTCTAAATATCTTTTTTAAATATGTATACTTTCTAAACAAAGGTAGTTATATATTTTTAGTCTCATTAGGAAGCTTTTGAGATACGAGTTCATACAGTTACATGTCAAGTGAATTTTTGAAAGAGAACCAAATCTATTAAAAACCAATTTATTATGATTTGATTCATTTTCAAGTAAATTTAGTTTATATAAGTTTTAATTGTAATTGATATGAACTAATAATGTATTTACACCAATATATGTTCAAACGTACTAATGTTTTTTGATGTTCAAAGCTCTATTAATGGAATGGGAGATGACTACTAACACAGCTCGGTTCAAACAGGAAACACTATGTACACACATGCTAATCTCACTATTAATAAATAAATTTCTTGATTTATCCTATTGTTTTTATTGTTCATTAACCACATTTGATATCAAGGTTCACTATTTGAAGATAAGATACTTGATAAATGAGGTTTAAGGTAAAATGAAGAAAGTTGGGCGGCTAATTCCATTTTTTTTCATTTGCATCGAGACGTTTTTGTGGCACTTCATTTTTTCCGCGGATGTTTTTAGATGATATTGTTTTTTTTTTGTGTTTTTTTTGTTTTATTGGTAAACAACCCTGTAGGGGGGGGGGGTCATGTTAGAAGTTCCTTGTTATTGAGTCACGTGGCCGGAGCAAAAAATAAATATATATGTATATATTTTTGCATTTAAAAAATGCTGGACAGGGCTAATATAATATAAGGTTCTATAATATACCCGGACTCTGTACTGCATCATGTTATACGAATCGTTTTTCTTTGAAAATTGTTGTTATGATTTATACTTTCAAACTAATTCAATTCATTTAAAATTATAATGGAAAATAATTTTGGTTATAACTTATAATGCTTACGCGTTAAATGTTAAATATGATCGATCTCTATTATCAATTATTATTACTCTATTTTATTATGATAGTACAATGATTTTTTGAATAAAATTCTGTTAGTTATTTATTACCTTCATGGTTTCAATGAATCATCGGATAAAGTAAACCTGCTAATAAATTATTATTAATTTTTATATTAATTCAATTCTACAAACTTCAATTAATAATTCCGTTATATTTTTTTTTTTGGTATATTCAGCATCTGAAGCAGACTACATAAACTACTGTGGATATATGTCCTTTTCAAATATTCCGTGAAGCATAAAAATTATTCGTTCCAAGAAAGGTCGCCTATTACATTGCAATAGATAAAAAACCATAAATAAAAAAAAAAAAACAACCCATAAACATAATTGAAAGACAGGTTATCATGTCAAGAAGAAGTAAAAGAACAAGAACCCAAACTCAAATTGAGGAACCAGTTGAAATCAAACACCAAGCTAATCCTAAAGTTAATAAAAAATCAAAGAAAAGTTTTTCATGGGAAGAATATGTGGATGAAGCTGTCTTATATCAATTGAATAAATTACCTGAACCAACAAGTTTGTTAGATAAGCTTACTGCCCAAAGTTGGTACAACGAATTGATTACCAAATGGGAATACCAATATTTCATGGCGTGGATGTATAATGTTTGTGATTCATATGTCACTGTATTGAATCATAATATCAATAATTCAAAACAAATTCAAACAGCTCAAGCAGGTCCAAACAAAAGAAATATTTTATGGAAAGACGTCAAGTTTGATGAATTGACCTTCTTAAATGATTTGATAAACGATTTAGAAAATACAAACTCAGATCCTACTTTTAATTTAGATGATGCAAATGAGGATTCGGAAGAAGCTCAAGAGGTAATTTCAACTGTATCTCTATACCAATTAATTAAATTGAAATTACTTAGACAGATTTCAAACAATAAAGCAGCAAAAATTGATGATTGGGATTTGATCATTAATCACAACTTAAATATAGAAGGCAATCAAATTCCATTTGAGCAAATGACAATAATTGAAAAATTTTCTATTCTCTATAAAGTGATTAAAGTAATTGAAAAGAAAAATTTAGTATTCAAAAATTACATCTTCAATAATCCTGACATCTTAGAATTATTTGCGTTCAATGAAATAATCATTGAAGAAAACGAAAAAGCATTATTAATAATGCCAACAATTGGTGTTATTGTTGAAAAGAATTTAACTCAAATGAGAAAAACTCCAGAATTAAAAATTGCGCTGAAATTGAAAAACTGTTCGGTGAAGTATGAAGATGAACAAGATAACTCCATCGAATTGGTTAGTTTAGATTATTCTGAAGAAATTGATAGTTATCTACAATCTTTTAAATGGGAGTTTAAAATTCTAACTCATGATTGGGCATCATTTATATCATATATTCAAGCATTGCACTCGGATGACACAGAACTTTTCTCTCTTGTTTCACCTTTTATTAATACATACATGGATCATGCAGTTTATACTCGTAGACAACTTGCTCATAGGGAGAAGGCTAAAGCAATGTCAGAGTTAATTACCAGAAGAAAGAGATCTTCCAGATTGGTCGCTAGGGAAGAAGAAACGAAGAAAAAAGAAATAGAAGATGACTGGGAAACAAAACTCGATGAGAGGGAATTATACTTGAAACATAAGCATAGAATTGTGGTCAAATATGACAAATTATTCAAAGATATTATTTGGAACCAAATTTGGTTAAATTTTGAAAATGATCTCAAAGTTGCGAAATTAAAAAGTAGAGTAAGCAATAATGAACAGTCTGATGCATTATCAAAACCAGAATATTCTGGACTTACCAATAATGATATTGAAGTAATAGAAAATGGGGAATTTTTTAATAAGTCAATTATCGCCATCTCCTCAAATATCAATAAGGAAATTCCTATTCAGGAAACTGAAAGGGTAAGAGAAATACCAGCAGAATTACTTATATCTGATAACGAATTGTCTTTATTAATTAATCAAGGTATTCACGTTTCTATTACAATGGCCGATGATCCATCGTGGATCTTTCAATGTCCAGACTGTAAGTATGTTGATGTAGAAGATCCAAAAACTTCAAATAAAGACATAAGAATTATTCAATCAGATGATGATATTGTACCAATTATGTTCAATACCCCGTTAATTTGCTGTGATATATGTTCCAGGTGGCAACATTGGGAATGCCAAAATTCACAGTTTGTAGAATTACTTTCATGGGCTTTAACCTCAAAGAAAAAAGAACTTCATATTTTGACTCAAAGAGATTTAAGCAGTGTAACGTTAGATAAACATAGCACAGGCAGCAGAAGATCAACGAGGATACAAAGTACGGATGAAGCGTCTCCTTCTCGGATGAGACCTACGGATATGAGGAAATCTTTTGACGATAGGTCCGTTTTTATTTGTCCATTTTGTGCCTCAAAATTAGAATCAACTCTTAAAAATATATTTCTACCAGAGTTACAATCTATTAGAGAGAAACAAAGGAAACAACAGGAAAATAAGGAAAGGAAAAAGAAATTAAAGGAAGAACAGAAGAGATTAAATTTATTACAAAAGACCCAGGAAAATCCACCTGTTAAGATAGCATTAGATGAGATTAAGAATGAAGGTATCAATTCTGCTTCTAGTTTTGCTGCTAATGGAAATACAATACAAGTAGATACAACATCTTCAACTGGCAATTCCATACAAGAAGCTAATTTGCAACCCTATGTTGAAAATGTAACTATAGTTAACGGCAACAAAAAAATTGACAATGTAGTTCCTACAATATCGGAAACTTCCCCACTATCTGATCAGAATAGTTTAAATCAACCATAATTATCGTGAATTTATTTGATATTTGAACTTTACGTAAAAAAGACTAAATGCATATGATATACATGTTGTAGATATTTTACGATATGTAATTTTATAGAATAAAATACATAAATAATTTAATAATTAAAATTTCATGCTAATATTTCATTAATATATCATTATATGATTAGAATATATGAAAATAGACAGAAGCTCCTTTAGATATCCCAATTGGCAAAATCTGGAATATCAATATGGAAGAATGGGTAATTTGTACCCGTTGCCGAATCTATGTAATATTTATTGTAATAATCATTACCTTCGTTTGAATTTGTAAATGATTCTTCAGAATTCTCACTTGAAATTGAATTATTTCTAAAAGAAGGGTTTTTAACTAAATGATAACTTGTGTGCCCACGGATAATAGATTCATCACTGTATGCCTCATTAATTGTACCAAAACCTAGCTTGATTAAACCTCGTTTGACCCAAGGCGAAATAATACCGCAAAAGTGAAATTCAACTTGTCTATCAGCATATTTATTAATCGATTTCCTTAAATCAAACAGAGATTGAAGTGCTGTATTATCTGTTTGACTAACCTGCGAAAAATCGAGACATAAAACTTTTAAGACTGGTCTTGTATCAGTCTCTACAGGCAAATTAACTGATATGTTGAATTCGGAAGAATTACTATCTGTTTCTGAATCATTATGTTTGATATTCCATTTGAACAAACTACGGGCTTTATTTTTAAGATCTTTCCAATCAATAGGTTTTAATTCACCAGGATCATTCCATGGCCTCTGAGATTTCTTAACATTCCCAATAAATTTACCTCTTTTAGTTTTCTTCTTAACTTCATCAAATATTATATCAAAATGTCTGGAACAATTTAAGTATATAAAACTATCACTTAGTCTATAAACCAATACGCCAGCTGGAGGATCTAGTACCTTGACATGAGAATTTAATTCTTTCGTATATAAATGATCGTAAGGAATCCATTTTGTGTAGAATCTTGTAACTGGATTGGGGTGTTGACTAATTGAATAGACTTTACTATCAGCACTGAATTTGTTATAGCCTTTATCATGTAATTCATTACTGTATTGTGTACTTTCAGTGTCATTTTGTTCGTTTCCCTTGAAATCTTCTTTTGGAATCGCATTAAGGATTTCAGATATTTCTACTCTTCCCAGGAATTTTCCAGCTGGGAATGCAGCACCGAATAAAAATTGAGCACATGAATAACACATGGCAAAATATATACCATTTTCAATGGAAGAAAATACAGTAATTAATACCGTCACAATGAAGCACACAGCATCGAGAGGATTCATATTCCAAAACCTTAATGTAGTGTTATAGCTTGCCATTAAATCAGAAACAGCGTGGATAATAACAGCCGAAAGTGTAGCCTTCGGAATATAAAAGAATGCACCGGTTAAACAGTAAAGTGCTAATAGCACACATCCACCAGTAAATATGCCTGAGAGCGGTGTTTTGACGTTACATTTAGCATTTAATGCTGATCTCGAGAAAGAACCGGTTGCCGGATATGCGGAGAAAAATGTTCCCACCAAATTAGATATTCCGATGGCAATTAATTCTTGATCTGGAACAACTTTATAATCGTTTACTCTACCAAACGATTTAGCTATTGCAATATGTTCTAACAAGAGAACTATGACTGATGCAGGCAATTGTGGCCCAATTTTCTGAACAACCTTTGTTTGTGGTTGAAACACGCTAACTTCTTTTAAACCAGATGGCACAGTCCCTAGAATACTAATTGGTCTCTCTGATGATGTCTTGCCTCTTGTAATAGACCACGAAATTGCAGTGAATACAATAATGATAACTGCATTCCTCATAGCATTGGTATAAAAATAAAACTTTTGCAAATAAATTTTATATTTTTCATTATGTGTAAACTGTTTTTCTGATAAGTTCATTCCGTAATCTGTACACCACCACTTAATGAAATATAAAATAAATAATGGGATAAGTCCGAACACTGCATCAAGTTTAGTGTCTGGTAAATGTTTCAAAGTGTCAATTACTACTTTATATGTAGTTGCTCTTGTATTTACTAACTTACTATATCCCATTAAACCAGGCACCTGGCCCCATAAAATGTTAAATGCAGAACCTGTCATAAAACCAGTCACTGCATTTAAAGAAATTAACTCTACTAAAAATCCCAATCTTAGAAATCCAACAGCTGCAGTAATGCCGCCACATAATAATGCTAGAGTTGTGGCAATGATTGGAGCTGTGACGTCAGGGTCGTTTTCGAAATATTTAGATACATCGGCAATTACTTTGGCAGTTTCCAAAGACATAACTGCGACAGGCCCAATGCAAACGTCTTTTGATGTAGCAAATAATGAATAAATAAATGCGCCAATAAATGAAGAGTATAGTCCATATTGAGGATCTAATGTGGCAATTTGGGCATATGACATCGATTGAGGGACTAGAACGCAACCGATCGTAATCCCAGCAATTAAATCTGAAATAAACCACGTAAAATTATAATGTGGAAGCCAATGTATTATAGGAAATATCGATAATGCATAATTCTTAGCAGCGTTGAAGGTAAAATATTGTTTTAATGAATGATTATAATATTGTTTTAATGTGATAATATCTTCATTGTATAGAGGTATCAATGATTCAGTATTTAAATATTCGGTATTAACATAACCATAACTTTGGTCTGCATGTTTCAATTTTTTATATTCTTCATATTTATGGTTTGATTTCATATCATGAGACTTAATAACATCATCTTGATAGATTTGTTTTGTATCATGGAACTCCTCCTTTTTAGCTTGGTCATATTCCTGATCCAGAGCCTCCAGGTCCAAATTATTAAAATTATCATAAGAAGATAGTTCTATATTAGATATAACACTAGCACTATCTCCAATAGCTTCATTTGATAAATTACTAATTTGGTTGCACATTATACCGATGAAACATATAATAAAATCATTGATTGATGTAATAGATGCAAGGCCAATAGTAATTGTCAGTATAGTACAATAATTTCAACTTCCAAGTATTTTATATCTTTCAAGTTCCCGCATATATATATATATATATATATATGATAATTATGGTGTATTGAGAGAGTATTGTATTCAAATATTAGATTTCATTATATAATTGAACTTCAATCAAACAGTTATGATTAGTAATAAAAGCAAAATAATGTAATCCACACAAAAAAAAAAATATCAATAATAAGTTAGGTCTATCCATTTTGAAAGTGATTACAATATCTGTTTCTTCATCTTGACTCTACATTAAAATCAATATGATTCTTGGTTTAGAATCATTCTTAAATTGAAAATACTCTCTTATCCTCCAACGGTTCTCTTGATTCTTTACAATAAGTAATGTAATATTCACATATTATTAGACGTTGATGAGCAACGGACACAGATCTCTCAACTCTAAGGAGATCCATAACTGTTGATCTAATATTATACCCTCACGTTACGCCATATATCCTTAACAATTTCACCTCTACAAACATCTACATTCCCTAACAACCAGTTCGATTAATAATACATTGTGTGTTGAGAATAATATCACAATTGTGGCAACCTGTGTTTCTTTAAAGAAGAGTTAATTGAAATTTTAACTATTATTGCAAATAAAAAAATCTCAAGCTTATGAATATGTGTATGTGTCGTCTCCGCGCCAGTAATGGTAAAAAAAAAAAAATTCTTACAGTTTTACAAATATTAATATTATTATTATTACCACCACGCTTTGACAAAAAACTAAAAGCACGTGAATTTAACAACTGCAATTGCTACAATCTTAAGCGTAAAATACAATAACTTTTTTTCTGTTGTAAGTATATATTGATATGATCAGACACAACAACAACATTTTTATCCTAATCAGTAGCCTGTTGATTTTTTATAATCTGTGTTTATGGGTCACTTCCTTATAAGGATCATTTTTTTTCAGAAGTTTTGTTTGAATTGTATTTAAACATATGATTGAATACGTTAAAGATTCTTCATTAGCTTTTATTTTTTTTTTTATCTTGATTTCAATAAGTTTATAAGTTATCTTCTGGTGTCAATATAATTTCTAATTGTTGACCGTTATTTTTTGTCATTTTATTTTTTTGCACTATGTTAAATTCTTCATCTATTTCAATTAGTAACTTAGAATACCAATACTTGTTTTGTTCAGAAGAAATATCTTCAAATTTGAATATTAAACATAATTTAGAAATCATTTCATATTTTTTAGCATCATTTTCATTGAAATTGTTTAAAGCTAGTTGGGATTCTAATAACTCGGCTGAAGATTTATATGTAGATGTATTGTTTTCATCATACAAATGTTGAATAATCTCGACTTTGCAGAATTTTAAATGTTGATATTCCTGTCCTATATTGATATTAATAGAACGGAATATTTCATTTGAAGATGAGCCTAAATTGGTTAATATCAATTCATAATAATTTTCTTGCACTATTTTATTACTTGTTTGAGTTAAAAATAATAAACAATTTTTTTCATGCAATTCTAAAATGTTAATAATTTTTCGAGTTATATTATTATTATTTATTAAATTTGTATTTCCTATTGGCATTTCATTTACTTCACTCACAATCACCGACTTATTCAATTTAGATTTAATAATCTCTTCATCAATCACATCAATATTTGATATAATTTCATTAATATTGTCTTTCAATTTACTGATAACAGAAAGTATCCCCACATTTTTTTCTTTAAACTGAAGGTCAATGTACTTGTTGATATCTGATGGATATGAATTGCATGTGCTCAATGAAAATTTACTTTTATAATTTTCATCCAATATTGTATATATTGTATTTCTAACCCAATCCAAGAATATTTCAAATGTCATTTTTAAATTATTTAAAATAGGGATCTGCAATATAGATGATTTAAGTACATCTTGTAGGTTCATTAAAAGCTTGGCGATTTCCGAATAAGGTTTGGGTTCCAAGGAAGATTCCAAAAAATCTATGGCATTGATTGAATTATTGATTCTCTCTGTTTTAATAATATACTTTTCACAGATGGGGATGAATACCAAAGTTAATAATTGAACAAATTTGTCAAACATTTCAACTCCCAATTTTTTCCATTTTCTTAAATTTCTTTCACCAATTGTATTTACTAACCAGTCTTCAAATTTTTCATCAATTTCTCCAATCATTAATAAATCAGTAAATAAGGTATGTAATACTTCGTAACCATCAAAGGCACTGACACAAATTAGATCTAGAAATGATTGATATGGCGTTATAATTTCCTTTTCAAGGATTTCAACTTGGTTCTTCAGCAGCAATACTACATCTCGCAGTTCAATTGAATTATTCAGTAAAGAAACCTTTAAATCACTAGATAAAATCGGAGTTACATCTATTTGCCTATAGGTTGCATTACTATAATAGAGTAAATATTTTCCTTCTGTTAATTTTAAAATCTTAACGATTTCGTTGGAACTAGGATCTTTAAATTGGATATTGCACAGGTTATAGATACCATTCAACATCATCGTTAACTTTTCTTTTTCATCTATGGAGTAAAATATATGAACATCTATAACATTCTCAGTGGAAGTAATCTCTCTTTGTCCTTTAAGTTGAGATTTTAAATCCATATTAATTTGCCGCCAAGGTTGAGTATTATTTAAATAGGGTACTAATTGTAAACCTTGCGAATCCTTCACAAATTTGACTAAAGTTGGGAGTGACTTTGTAATATCATAATCGAATATTTTGGTTTCTCTCTTTGAATCACCATTATTTATTGTGCGATCCCAAAATACACATTTAACTGGGTGAGATGGGCATCTAAAGAATGAAACTAATCTCCCCGATTTAAAAACATCATAAAATCTGACAGAACCATCGACAAATATAAAAGATAAAAACTTTCCAGTGATAGGATCCCAATTGAAATCTAGTACAATACTCAAATCTTTAATATAAATATCAGCCAAAATAGAATGGTCTGCTAAAGAGCAAACACTCACACCACGGTCAGATTTAATTGTATATAATTGATAAATATCATTTCTTTTATAATAGCACAATTGTGAAGTTAAATATTTAACCATTCCTACAATAAACTATCGTCGATAGTATTAGAACACTATTTATATTATACAATTATAGTTATCAGAGATCTACTATTACAAGATGTAGTTCTCTTTATCACTATGTTTTATATTTTTTATGGCGGCTCAAATTCAATTTGAAGACATTTATTTGATTTTAGGTCGAATTTTCAAGAGGCATCTCAAAATTAAAGAAAATTGAATCAATTTATTTCAATTGAATACTTATAAGACAGGTCAACTTCGTACTCTACTCAATTGACTTTTTAATTAAACAGTTTTTAATAATGTTTAGTACTTTAATTTCAAGTTATATATTAAGATATCATTCAAGATAGTTAGTGTATTGAATCATTTTGCATAAAATACTGGACCTCATTGTATCTCACTCAAATCCAAAATGTTCAAGAAGACCCCATATGTGAAAGGGTTAAGTAATCTGAAAAATTCAGAACGTAAGAAACTGTTACAATCGTGTAAGGAACAATTATCTTCTACTGAGTACTGTTTTCCTTCTTCGGTAATTAAACAAACTAGTTATAAGAGTTTGACTTCTGTTGGGACCATATACACAGATGAAGAAAATATACCTATTTGGTTCAAAGAAAAGCATAGTGATAAGTTATTTCCAAGTGTTTATACTTGTTGGAAAGATACTAAATTGTTACCAACTATTCTTACCAATGAATTTGTTGTTCAAGAAAAGATTTTGAATGGTGCAAATTTAATGATCTCAGGTACAATTTTACCATTTGATTCCAGGCTAACTCGAGGAGAATTATGTGGTATTGCAAGTTATCTAAATCCGGATATAATATTGGCAATTGGTGTTGTACAAATTGATTTACATTCGTATACAAAAGTTGTCGGGGAAGTAGGTGTGGCAGTGAATGTATTGCATTACTATGGAGATGGTTTGACTGATGCTTTTAAGGTCAAATTAAATATTCCAGAGAAATTAACCGAATCGCCAAGTACAAATGAATCATTGAATAAGTCTGAGATAAGAAATGAAAACCAAGATATCGAGAAGAACGATAAACATTTAGATGACAGTTCGAATCTAAATGATAGTGTAGAAATATTAGATACTTTCCCAGTCGATATCGTTGATAATTTTATAACAAGGTCGCTTTATTATACCTTAACTAATGATCCGAAATTAATATTTCCTATAACTTCTTCGAACTTTATCTCTAACCATATAATGCGCAATTTACCTTCTGTTGATCATGAACAGGTCAATTTAAAAAAAAGTTCATGGAAGAAGACAACAAAATTTTTAAAACACTTTGAGAAAGAAGGGTTTATTAAACTAAAAGGAAAGAATGACGATTTAGTGATTACTGGTAGTAATAAGGAAAAAACTGAGCTTAAAAGTTTCACACCTTACAAAGTTGCTACTCACAATGGCTCTAACTCGGAAAAAGTCAAGAATAATGATTCTGAAGATAATGATAGTAAGAATATGATGTATTCTATTACATATTATAAACCAATTAATTTAAGTAAAGAAATGTTATCTACTTGCTCGGCTCCTATTAAATTATTATACACAGCACAAGAGCTAAAAATGTGTATTACAGAATATATAACAAAGAAGAATCTAGTGGACACCAAAGATAAAAAGAAAATTTTAATGGATGACTTAATCTATAGACTAGTCAATAAATCGAAGAAAAATGAGTTACCAAGGCTGATCTCAAGAGCAGATGTTGTGGAACCGATTATTAAAAATAATTTTAATGAATGTTTCCAAATTTACAAAAAGACTGATAATGGTGAACATTTACCAATGTTTAAGAATCCAATTAAAGGAGCAATTCCAAAAGTTAAAATTGTCACTGAGATGAAAATAGGTAGAAAAGTTGTTACTAGAGTTTCAAATTTCGAAATTTTCCAAATAGATGCTGAGAATTTAGCTGCAGAATTAAGGAAATTATGTAGTGGTTCTACCACAATAGGTGAAACCTTAACTTCTCCAAAGACAGCAGAAGTTCAAGTACAAGGCCCACATAGTGAATTAATAATAAAGCATTTAAATTCTTTATCAATTCCACGTAAATGGATTGATTTTGAAAATAAACTCAAACCTAAAAGGAAGAAGCAGCACTGATTAAATCGATAACTATATCTCCAATATCAATATATCACATAAGTATTTTAAATAAAATAAAAATAGAACATTATATTATACCACACTGATACAATCTTATATTTAAAATTGATTGTTCATCAAATTTAATTGTATTTCACTAATTCTCTCTGTCATCTTTTAATATTATAAAGAGTATCTTTCCTGTAATCTTTTTTAGTTCGTCGCAACGAAACCTGAGCAGCTTTTTTCTCTCTATGGAGCAAAAAAAAAATAGAGAACATTGAAAATAAAAATATTCAAAATTATAAAATAGAGAGAGATCTGAAAAATAACTGATGTAATAAGGATTTGAACAGTTTATAATTTATTGTGGTTATTGATTATTTTGAAGTTGTTAGCCATAGTTGCAGGTCTTAATTAGTAATTACTATTATTAAATCTAGGTACATTTATTAAAAAATAAGGGACTTCAAAGATTTTATTATTGCCAACAACTTTGCATTGTAATTTTTAAGTTTTATTTATATCCACTGATTACGGTACAAAAATAATACGAAAGGAAAGGTACAATATTGTGAGATAAACTAATTTGGTGATCATATACTTTCTAATTCAAAATGTTTAGAAACCATTTTCTGCAAGTAGCTAGAAAGAATGCATATCATACAACCAAAGTATTAATGGAAGAAGGTCTTAGTGCTGATGCTCCCGTAGCGCAGATTTCTAAACTGACAAAGGATCAATTGAAGAAAAGAGAGATACGTAGATTTGCTATAAGAAAAAGAGAAGCCAAGATGCCAGCTGCGTCTCACCCTCTCTATATGCAGGTGCCACAAGCTCTAAGGTATCTAAGAGCAGCAGAAGTAGGCCAGCCCTTATCTCAACAAACAATTAGTGTAACAACATTAGTGGTCAGTGAGAAGGGTTCTCCCAATTTAGCTGGTAATATTGAATTTGTTACACCATTGAAAGAAGTTAAGATAGCTATATTTACTAACGATGCTGTTCAAGCTCAAATTGCTAAAGAGAAATTTAATTGTCACATTGTTGGAGGTAGCGAACTAATTTCAAAAATTAAAAGTGGCGAAATACCTGTTGATTTTGACAAAGCCTTTGCTACATCAGAAATGGTCCCTGAGCTGGGTAGTATTGCAAGGATATTAGGTCCTCGTGGTGTGTTCCCAAGTATCAAGAAGGGTACAGTCTCGGACGATGTAGAAAATTTGATTAAGAGTAGTTTAGGCTCAAGTCCATTTAGACAGTTAGGTAACTGTATCAGTATTCCAATTGGTAGATGTAACTTTTCTGACAGACAAATATTAGAAAATTTAATATCCACCAGAAAGGCATTTAAGGAATCAGTGAGTACCCAAAAAACTAAGAGACCAAGTATACTGGGAAAAACCATCTTAAGCACAACGCATGGTCCTGGTATTGTCATAGACTTTGCTTGAATTTAACCGTTGCTATTGTTATATAATTATCATTGTATTATTATTTCATATAACAATAGATCCATACATGTAAATACAATATTCTATTTAATGAATAATTTATATAGATGAAATATCATTGAAAATTAATTTTATTAGGAGTTTTTTTTTGGATCTCTATTACTATTAGTAACTAATATTTAGATTAAAAATTCTTTAAAAACTTAGATGTTCTATAAAACGATTGGTTCTCATATTCTAAATGGTCAAGTGTATATGAAGTTCTTAAAGAACTTAAATAAAGGCGATACAACTTTCTATCTTTCATTTTGAGGTCAGCTAACATGTCGCACAAAGTGGCTTCGTATTTTAAATTAATGCATGGTGATTTAACTGTTAAAAGATTCCAAATCAATGAAACTTTCTTCCTGAAGATATTGTATATTCGTACAGTAGGCAAGTTTAAGCCTAATGAATTAATTGGGAGAATAACAACTGGTATTGTTAGAAGGCCGGTAGTTTTCAAAAAATGAACCTGTTTGAATATTTCTGTTATTAAGTGAATCTCTTGATCTATATCATCAATTCTTTCGTTGAAGAGATACTTTCTTTTATCAAATTCCTCAGTCAAAAACACTCTTACATAATCATCCTTGTAACGATTTTTATTATTCAATTGATCTCTAATCTTATTCATAAACTTACTCTTTTCAAAAATATTATTATTGGGATGACACTTCTTCCATAGTGTTTCTAATGCATCATTTGAAGTTTTCCCTTCGGCTCCATCAAACAACAGGTCATGTCTTTCAAAAGGCCAATTATGAACTAAATAATTATACTTCTTTTTAAATTGGATCAAGTGATCAAACTTTTTATAACTATTGTTGATTGTTAAATGTGAATAATTGATCAAATGTTGTATTGATTTTGATTTTTTAGTTTTATCATTAGTGGCAACAGCAGAATTATATTCGATTAAATAATCAATTAAGGGATCGATTGTAGTAAATTTACTTTCTATATGTTTTTCTATTATCTGCAAAGTATGGTTATGGAGAGGTAAATTCTTTAATGCATCATTCAATGTTTGTCTTATATTTAATCCTTTAAAATTGTGAGTGTGGCATTTACCAATTTTTATCATTTAAAAATATAACACTAATAACACTTTCATATTATAAAGATAATGAACGTATCTGAGTTACACAAATAACCATAAAAACAAAAAGTAATATATGTAACTGCTTGTTGAATGTGAATTAATTATTCAATACATACAGCAAACTTCACAACAGTGTCGTCACTTAAAAAAAATAGACTTAATTGATGATGTTGATTTTGGTTAATTGTTTATTTAACTAATTTTATTACAATAAGAATTACTTTAACACAATCATTGCTTCATGTTATTTTAGTTTTATTTTGGTTAAAAATTCATAATGCTTTTTTTGTTTTTTTTTAATAGTCATCTTCAGATTGAAAAAATTTTAGGAAATGTTTAAACAATGATTAAAGATGATACATATTTTTAAATGAAAAGATCATATACACTTTGTTTGATATATATATACTGAGTGATAGTATAATTGATTATATTATTTAGGTTAGTAGTATTTTTTTTTTCCTTTGCATTTTAAATTCTGTAGGTCATAGTAGACATATATATAAACGTTTGAATCGTGCGATAATGTTAAGAATTAGAGCTTCATCCAACACTGTTGGTACAATTAATTCAATAACAAATAAGAGATTTCTAAGTCTAACAGCTGTTGCTTACAAGAAAATAAATTTTAAACCAGCAGAAAAGTTAACAATTAATGATTTAAATGAGAATGTTTTAAAGGCTAAATATGCTGTTAGAGGTAAGATTCCAGCTAGAGCTGAGGTCCTGCAACAACAATTGATTGACAACCCTTCCAGTTTGCCATTCGATAAGATTATAAATGCAAATATTGGTAACCCACAGCAGTTGAATCAAAAGCCTTTGACTTTCTACAGACAAGTATTGTCATTATTGCAATATCCTATGATTTTGGATGAAACTTTCTCTACAAATGTCATTGACTCCAGGTTATATAAAACCGATGCTATTGAAAGAGCTAGACGTATTTTAAGGGATATTGGAAGCTCTGTTGGTTCTTACTCTGGTTCACAAGGTGTATACGGCTTAAGAAAGACCGTTGCCAATTACATTACAAAAAGAGATGGTGGAGAAAAAGCCTACCCAGAAGATATTTTTTTAACTGGTGGTGCTTCCTCGGCAGTATCTTATCTATTAAACATCTTATGTAAGGGTAAAAAATCAGGTGTGTTGATTCCAATTCCACAATACCCCTTGTATACTGCTACTTTGGCTTTAAATAACACAAATGCTCTGCCATATTACTTGGAAGAAAAATCAGGGTGGTCAACAAACATAGAACAAATCGAGAAGGTCATTAATAATGCCGTTGAAAATAAAATAAAACCGACAGTTTTGGTCGTTATTAATCCTGGTAACCCAACAGGAGCTATCTTATCTGTAGAATCTATTGAGAAAATATTTGAAGTCGCTGCAAAGCACGGTATTGTTGTGATAGCTGATGAAGTTTATCAAGAAAATATTTTCCCAGGTAATGAATTTCACTCCATGAAAAGTGTCCTAAGGGGTTTACAGAATAGATTCCCAGGTGAATATGATAATGTTCAACTGGCATCGTTACATTCAACATCAAAGGGTGTTAGTGGAGAATGTGGTCAAAGAGGTGGCTATATGGAGTTAACTGGCTTTTCATCAGAAATTAAACATGAAATATTGAAAATATGCTCAATCTCCTTATGTCCTGTTGTAACCGGTCAAGCTCTCGTTGATTTGATGACATGCCCACCACAGAAGGGTGACCCATCTTATGAGCAAGATCAACTTGAAAGAACCACAATCCATAAGGAACTATTCAAAAGAGCTACATATTTATGGAAAGCTTTCAATGAAATGGAAGGTGTTTCTTGTCAAAAACCACAGGGTTCAATGTACCTATTTCCAAAAATTGATATTCCACATAAAGCCTTAGAAAAAGCTCAAGAACTTGATATTACACCAGATGAGTTGTATTGTGCCGAATTATTAGAAGCAACTGGTATCTGTACTGTACCAGGTTCTGGTTTTGGCCAAGAATCGGGAACTTTTCATCTTAGAACTACATTCTTAGCTCCAGGAACATCATGGATCGATAATTGGAAGATGTTCCATAAATCATTCTGTGACAAATATCGTGATGAATAAGCGAAACCGTATATAACTTGACTTTTTGTGTTCAGAAACGAAACTAAATATGTGCGTTGTTATAAAAGTTGATTTATTTATGTAATATCTCATTCAATCTAGCTAGATCAAAATTATCAGATAAATCCCACGGTGTATATACAAGCTTAATTATAATGTGTATAGATCTGAGCGTAAATATGTCAGCGATGCAGATAAAATATACTTAAACAATGTAACTAATTAAATTAGAATTATTAAACAAATAATTTTCATCGAAAAATGTCAGGGATTTCATTAATAGACGTTATCTTCGTATATATTCTCTATATTAAAATGACTTGAATTTTCATTCGATTCTAAATATATAACAGATCTGCCTTCGTTTAATTTAATCATATTTTCAGCAAACGTCAGGAATATAATCGAATGCCTTTTTTTCTTATAAAGAGTGTTATCAAGTACTGTCTCTTGTGAAACTAAATTAGCAGGTATTCCAACCACATTCTTATTATAGGTAATATTGTAATATTTTTGACAAAGTATTATGCATTTATTCCAATCATGCTGGCACTCATCTCTATTTTTCTCAAAAAGTTCTTTAATATTATTTATCCCACTTGCTTGGAAATCGGTGGGTGTGTCGTTCCCAAGTCCAAGTGACAAATTTGTTAATTTCGAAACTTTTTTCAATAATTCTAAAAGGTTTAGGGGATCTAAAGTCAATGATTCGATGTATATTGGAATTCTAAAGGATAACAATAGATGCTTTGCAAATATTTTTGACAAATATTTCATGGATACTTCTTTCAATGGATACAACCAAGTATATCTAGTGTAATAATCGCGGATATACAACACATGTGTATACTTCTCGGCAAATACGTCTAAATCTTCATAAGGTTTAAAAATCTCAATGTGTACTTTCTCATATGCAAAATTTTTTGTAATTGATAATTTTTTATTATAGTCAAAGGGCTTAAATTTATCATCGGGATTACATCTTGAACAGTATTTCAAAGAATGTCTCACTAATGCTCTATTAATATTTGAATAACGTTTATTTAAATTATGATGCACCTTTGTAGATGTTAAATGATGGTTTAAAAAATGGATATACATGATCATGTCATAAATTTCATCTGGAGGAACAACTAACTTGAAATCATTTCTTTTATCTGTAATCTGTCCCAGCTCGTTCAGTTGATATCTGTCACACATTAACATATACTTCTTACTTTTAGCATTTCTAGCATATTTATCTGCATTGATATAGTTCGAATCCATAGCAGTAACGAAGTTTTCGTAAGTGAACCTCTTTTCTCTTATTAGATTATACATGTCTGTGGATACATAAGATGAAAATGCATTTTCCAACTGACGATGATTTTGTCTACCTTGATTTATCCTCTCAATATTGATATCATTCTCCATTTCAATTGTTTGTGATATATTCAATTCGGGAATATTGACTACAATGTGTTTATTGTCATCTTTATGACTCTTCACATGTGAATCACTCTTCTTTTTATTATTTGTCATATCGTAAACATAGTACTCGTTTGTCTAATGTGAAATTCCTTATAAAAACTCCAGTTTGGTATTAAATATGATATTCTAATTGATTAACTCTCAAAGGTAAATATGGTCTTAAGATACACACTATCTAATCCACAAATTGTTTTTGTTATATTTGTGAGTAATTTATTTATTTATTACTTGGGCTCATCGCAGATTCTTTAACGCTTAAATAACAAAAAAATATACATATATATTCAAGTTTTATAAATGAAGATTTGGTGATAAGGTTACTTAGAAGAATTATAAAATAATTGATATAAATAAATAGTCACAACTAAATATTGGGCTGCACATTAATAGTTTATATTATAATTTACATTTATATACATTCTTGCAAGAATTGGTTATATTATTAAAAGTCAGGTATAGAAAATTGAATTATTTTCTGCTCCCATTATAATCAAATAATAACTTAATCTCTCTAATCAATTTATTGTACCGGTTACTTTCATTATAGAAATTGGAGATTGTTTAAATTTAATCAGATCTGAATAAGTATATTGATAGACTAAGTTAATTTGACTTCATTTGATTTGAAGTTATCATTTACTTTTCTAGAACAAATTATAGAATAATACCAGAGGGAGGAAAATATTACAATCAATATTTAAATTGGCATATCAAAATAACCATTGTTGATATAGAATTCAGTTATTTTTATAGACGGATATATTCATTATGGACGATTTTGATACAGAATTTGCTAGTGTTTCTCTTTCACAGGAAAGATATTTTAGTTGGGTATTTTTAGTTTACTGGATACTAATAGTAATATCAACCTCTACTTTTGTATTTTACCTGGCTAAGCTATGGGGGTTTGCGTTAACATTTATCTGTGAAATTATTATATGGAAGACAATGAAGATTAAAATACATATTGAATCAATTCGCGTATCATTGCTTAGTGGGGCAATTTTTCTCAAAAACGTTTGTATTATCGACCAGGATAAAACGATATCCATATTGGAATGCTCTCTTAGATGGAGGTACTGGTTGCTCAATACCAGGAAATCTGAATTTGAGATAAATACAGAGTGTAAAGGAAAGCTTACTGAAGAGCCAGACGCAACCACCAAAGAAACAGATGTATCGAATTCCATTAATGACTACTACAAAAATGATGATCTTAATGATGATGACAATTCGAATGAAAATAATGACAATAATGACACTAATGACAATAATGACAATAATGACAATAATGACAATAATACTGATGATGATAATGATTATGATAATAATAATAACAAAGACGAGTTTAAGAACAATAACCCGAACTACATTGCTGATGAGGCCAGTGATTACACTAAAAATTCAAAACTTTCAAGCCTTTTTGCCATTCAATGTACAGGTGTTGAGGTATTCGTATATAACAGAACAATGGCCTATGATAACATAGTTCGAAATTTTACTTATGAAGAAAGGAATGAATTTAAGAATTTTCTTCATAAATATGGGATGGATGATCTAATAAAAGATTTAGAATCAGTTTACAAATATAACGATCAAAGCTCCACGCATAAAGATAAGCATAGTTTTCAGCAGACGAACTGTAGTTCCAAGACGGACAAAGAATCCTTTTCTAATACTTCCCTAAGTGGATCTACTCATGAAAATGAAAGTGACAGATATTCCGACACATCCAAAATGAAATACTATCAAAGTTTTGTTAGAAAATTAAAACTAGATCTACTCCCCATTGATTTAGATTTCAATAAAGTTTCTGTATCCGTTGGGAATAGATTCACAAGATCGCTTCTAATAATAAATTTTCAACAAGCAACTGGTTTGATTGATTATTCGATGCCTGACAGCAAATTAGATCATTTTAAAAATAAATTGAGTTTTGAAATTAATGATATTGAAATCTCTATCAAACCCAATATTGATACTAATTCTGAATCAGAAAAATATAATTTTCATACCGGTGTTTTTCTTAGACTTTGGAGTAACATCCAGCTCGTACTAAACTTAATTCCCACAGGAAGGTTGAAAAACTGGTACAAATCTATAAGGACTAAAGATGAATCTAGTTTTGTCCAGAAATGGGACGGTTTAGTGTTGTACAAAGACTCTATTTCAAAAGGTGGTAAAGTTGGCACCGATAATGTTGATTTTGATTTCGAAAACCATGAATATGCTAAAGTGACCAATTTTTTCAAAGCTCCACGTATAATCGTTAGTTTTGAAAATGATCAGGCTGGCGTCGTACCTCATGGATCACATCCTCCTTTTCGAAAGTCTGATGGACCAGATATTGGAAACCATGGTTCTCCGCCATCACATTTAGTTGATATACAACTCTCTCACGCTTCTATGAATTTTGGTTCTTGGACCAACAGGCATATAAATGATTTAAGAGACCTGATGTTTCCAGTCATTGCTAAAGATGAAAAATCATATCCAAAATTAAAACCTGGTTCATTAAGAATACATTCAATGTTTAAGTTATCTATATCTGTGCAAGATGAATCATCTTTGAGGGTCCCGACAAGAGAGTCTAGTAAGGATAGTGAATTTTTGGAGCAATATTTAAAAATAAATGATGATTTTAGAGCCTTTGGTTGGGTAGATCTTCAATTTCAGAGAGGTACAGAGTTTATTTATTATATGCCAACAGTTCCTGGGGAACAAGGTTATGCAAATTCAGTATCTGTAATTTTCTCAGAATTGGAAGTAACTACTAGTGTTAATCATGATTTTCTTTTCAAAACAAATTCTTTGATTTTTAATGGAGAAATTGGATACCCTTTAGGTTGGAATGATCAAGCAAATTGGAAATTTGATATTTTAGCAGATCAATTAGACATGTTCTTACTTCGAGAACATATTACGTTAATAAGTGATATGATAATCGACTTTTCTAAACAAGAACAAATCCCTTATGAATTATTTCGACCATTTGTTTATGATATTAATTTTAAAATTAATGGCTATTCATTTTATTTTAATGTGAATGATAGAAATATTATAAATAATCCATTGGACTTTAATGAAAATTGTTATTTATCTTTTCATGGTGATCTTTTTACTACTAACATTAAGATACCTATATTGTCCTTGTCACAACAATACACTAAGATTACCTATAATGTATTCACACCGATATTCAGATTATTTTTAAACACCCCTCCATGGAATACTTTGAATGAATTTATGAAGGATAAAGAAATAGGTAGATCATGTGATTTTTCAGTTAATGGTGAATATCTTATATATTCAGAATTAGATGTTGATAATGTTGATTCGATTTCTATTGACTTTGACAGTATGTCTACTGTATTGTATTGTTATGGCTTTGTCATTAAATACATGATGAATTTTCAAGCAAATTACTTTGGATCATTCATCAAATTTGTTACAGCAGAGGAATACAGTGAAGTACTGAGAGGTGGTGAAGTTGACGATTTGGGATCTGTTAGTAACAGTACTTCAGACAAAGCATATGACTTAGCTATAAATGAGCCTGATGGTGATTCCGAATGGGACATAAATAATAGTGGAATAAAGCGATCGGATGTTTTAAGGACTGAAAATGAAACTGATATCTGGTTAAACTTTAAAGTTCAGGATGGTGCGCTTGTATTGCCCGAGGAACTATATAATTCTGAAACTTCTATTATTGTGAACTTTGGAGAATTGTTGATAAATATGAGAGCATGTAATTATTACATGGATGTGTCATTGACTCTGTTTGACAACATAATTAACAGGTGTGAGCATTTGAATTCTAATGATCTTTTTCAGCGTATTAGGGATAATTATTATCATGATGTAGGAGATGGTAAAATTTCAGATATAACAATTCACGGTCATAGAATGTATGGTTTGCCACCTAAGGAATTAACTTATTTCTGTCAATGGAGTATAATGGTAGGTACATTCGTAATTGACTCATCGCTGTCTTTTGTTTCATATTTTATGGGTGCCTTTTCAAAAATTGGTTTTTTCTATTCGAACAAGGAGAACAGTCTGATCTATGATGTTGATATAGCTCACGATATGACCTTAGTCAGCATGGATATCAATGTTTTAAAAATTATCATTTCTGACACAAGCCTAGAGTCTAAGGCGGAAATAGGAGCATCGGGTATCAGTATAAGAACTATTGATTTTGAGAATGAGAGGTATACAAAGCGATTAGACTTGTGTATTCCGGAATTTTATTTTACTATTAAATCTGTTGCAACAGAATCTAATTTGAAAAATTTGTTTGAATTCAAAACAAGGTTAGATATAACAAATTATTTTAAAGTTCAGAATGCAAAAGCACATATGGATGCCCAGCGACAGTATATATCTTTACAAGATTCACCATATCATAGATGTTTTTTTATTTTGTCGAACAAATATCAAGACTCGTCATTATACAAAGATTTATATGGAAGTATAACGCCTTCGTTTTCCCTGCCTATTCTACCACTTCCTTATTCAAGTAAGACAATGCCCTTTATTATTGAAGATATATTACATAATTATTCTGATTACTTAACCTTGGAAGATATTCCTAATTCTATGAAAGTATACGATATAGATAGAATGAAAGTAGGTAACGAGGAAGATGAAGCAAAAATGCAAGTGTCATCATACAATCCTGATATTCAGATTGATCAATCATTCACGGATGATACTTTCATATTTGACATTGACTATATCACAATAACGATTCATCCAAAGGTTGTTATCTACTTGCATAATTTTGCAAATGAGTTTAATAAATGCTCCAATGCTTATCCTCTAGATTTTATTGAAATGACAATTGTTGATAAACTTTCAAAACTTAATTCTTTTGAACCAAATAATACGAATTTTAGTGTAAACGTGAAAAAAATTGATATTGCATGGGGTGAGCGTGATAACAGTTACATTGGAGCATTTATCAATGTTTTAAAAATAGAATTATCGGAGCTAGTTAAATATGATATTAAAAACGAACTTCAAAAAGAAATAATATTTTTGGGCAGGTTTAGAACTATTCGACTAGTAACCCAAAATTCAGCTTATAATTCGTTCGGCGATGATAGACCTCCGGGACTCTCAATAGTTCTCGAAGGCTTTGAGGGCTGGTATTGTGCTGAAGAAAAACAGAATTCATCCTTAAGTCTGTCATCTTTTGATATTACAATTGATGAGTATCAAATTCAATGGTTAATCACATATTTAAGATCTCAAATAATATCGATAATGGAATTGTCTACATTGTTTAATTCTCTGGCTGAAGAAAAATCAACTTCACAAAAGTATTTTATTTCTTCTTTATTGTGGGCGGCTGATAAATATCAAATTGATCATGACCCTTACGTTATAACAAAGCCTGCAACAATTTTAAGATTATCAAATTCTCATATCAGAGAAAATAGAAGTTGGAGAATTATCACCAAACTTCGTCATATAATGACTTATCTACCTGAAAAATGGAAAAGTGAGTTAAGTGAAGATGAAGTTAGCCAAATTTCTAATTTGGAGAAACAAGCCGATGTAACTTTCCTAAACGTATTTGGAAATTGGAGAAATTGGGAAGTATCAGATATAGCTAGATCATATTTTTATCAGATAATCTTTGGAAATGATTTGTTACAAAACTTTTCTCAGACCTCTTATAAACTTTTTTTGGATACATTTTATTTTACAATATATTCACAGAATTATTCTGCGGATCAAAATTTCCTAATAACAAAAGCAAATGTCTATATTAATAGTGAATTAAAACAACAAAATAAGCGAAATGAAATAACAAACACTGAAAACTTAATTGATGTGGTTACTAAAATTAGGTCGATAAAATTTGAATTCACAGAATCTATTATAAAGTTGAAAAAAAATATAGATCAAATTATAGGATCTACTGACAGTAACTCCTCAAAAGTATATGACAATAAATTGAATAAATTTTTTAAGGTTAATTTGTCATTCATTTTTGACCATATTGATTTCACTGGTCAATTTTTTGAGAGTTCCATTAAAAGCAGAATGTATAATGTTAACATTTTAAGTTTTCTAGAAAACGCCATTGAATCCTCAACACCATCGGGATCGTTTGTTTATTTTGCTGATCGAACCGAACTGGCAGTGAAGTATTACAATAACATGATGGTTGATTGCCAGCTTGGAAACCTGTTCTCATCTGTAACTGGGGAACTCAATTCTACCTCAAGTTCTTTAATGATTAACTTACGTTGTATTGATTTCCATTTAAAGTCGGTTCCAAAAACAGAAATATTTCTGAAATGTTTGGAATCTTTTAAAAAAAATATTAAAGATATCTCCAAAGATTTTAAAAATTCAAAAAATGACATTGATAAAGCTAAAACTGAATTCAAAAATGAGAATTGGATACATGGTAATACTGGCATAGCAAATAATATTACGTTGAATGCAAAGTTCTCTAATCTGAGTTCAGAAGTTACCTTGCTTAATCCAATTTCTTTGAAACATGAAACAAGTAATATTGATATTAGCTACAATAATGAAAATAAAGGTGCAATTGTTGTACAAGTAATGGATACAGACTTATATTTAATATCTAACCAGACTAAAGAGCAATATGTCAGGTTATCATACGATAAACTTGAAATTATAGCATATTTGAAGGAATTAGATGAAAAAATAATTGGTCTTAAAATAACATCATCTGTATTGAAATTGACTACATCAGATCCCAGGAGAATGTTATTTAGTTTCCTGCAAGATGAGAAAGAGTTAAGAAATAGTTTAAATTTACTTACTTTAAGACAAAGTGCTGAAGAAAAAGAGATCCCAGCAAGTAATGACAGTCCATTTTCTTCATATAAATGGATATTTGATTTTAAGTCAGATTACATTGGAATTTTGTTTCCAATACAAGCTACGTATTATGTTCTGGAATTCCATAATATATTGTCAACTTTATCAAATGGCGATATCACGAATGACAATGGTAATTCAATCTATGGCGATTTGTCTTTCGATAATATTATCTTTTTAATAAAAGACCAGTCAATTCCAAATAAGCTTTCCAAACTTTTAGACTGCTCTATTAAAGTATCTACTCACAAAACTGAAGATAGCTCAGAACGTTCGTTCGAAATTGAAAGTTCATTTTTTAGAATATGCCTTACTCCATTCTCGTTGATTCAGGGTATGTGGGGATATTATCAGATTTTAATGCTGGTTAAAAATTATTATGAACAGACAAGCATTGAGTTCTTTTCATCAACGAATAAGAACGAAGAAGTTTTAAATATTGACTCGAATGAGATAATGTTTAGTTTACGTTCATTTCACATATTGTCTTATAATTTTTCAATTGGGTGGTTATTTCAAAATAATGATGGAGTCATTCCAGGTTTAGTAATTGGGTATAATAGATTATTTTCGACTTATGAAGAGCATCATGGGAAATTAACTCTCGTTGATGGCTATTTTTCAATCGCAAATGGTTCCACTGCTGATTCTTTTTATTCTAATATTGAGGAAAGTTCTAAATTCAATCGAAGCTATCTACCTAATATCCAAATTTTATATTGGATAAAAGAAATAGAAAATATGAAGCACTTATTCATAAAATTTCATGGAGAAACTCTGGACGTCGATATTTTCGAAAATTTTGTAAATTTAATAGAAAATACTGTGAGATCGATTGATCATTTTCAAACATTAAAAAGACAGAAAATAAATCCACTTGTCAAAAGAAAACAAAATTTTGAGGTAGACTCACAAAAAAAATCAATTGATATAAAGGGTCCAATATTTGGAAAATTACAACAGGTTAATTGTGAACTTATTTATGATGGTGGTTTATTTAGACTTTTTTCTAATGACCCTAGTAATGATGAACTTGAACCGACATTGACAATAAAATCACCAAAAGTAAGAATTATGCTAAATTATAATTATATGGAGTATAAACTTAAGAAACATTGCATAAATTGTTTGATTAATATAGAACCGACGCAAAATATTCTTAAATCTGGTTGTGTACCATTTTTAAATGATTTTTTTAATCAAATTAAGGATATTATCGAGCTACAAAGTTCACACGTTGAAGTTGAAACAATCAATGGATCCAAAGATGCTATAAAGATCACTAGTATGTTAGAAAATTTTGATATAAGTTTCCAAATTATATCAGGTACGCAATACGTAACTTTGGATTGTGTACCAAAAGCAAAAATTCAAACAGACATTGGTTTTGGTTCTTTTGAGTTTTCTGTTATAACAGCAAATGTTAGCCATAATGATCCTTTAGATTTTTCACTTAAAATAAATGATATTGAAATTTCTGTAAAACATCAATTTTCAAATGAAGCTAGTGCCTCATTCAAATTAAAGAAATTAGATTTTATATTATTGTTTACTCACCCTGAAATTTTTGGTGCAATTTTAGTTGATGATGTAAAATTACATTTTAACTTAAAGCAATTCCAAAACATATCAATTTTTTTGGATATATGGAATATTTCTCAATCTAAAAAGAAGAAATTTGCAGAAAATCCCTCTTCAATTATAAGTGATTCAAAATCACCTTCGTTAGCACATACTATTGCTGCTAATTCAACATTACCATGGTCATTAATTTTTATTGCTACAAATATCAATGGTGATATTAACATGGGCTCTACGTTAGGGGAGTTAACATTTAATTTAAACAAAACTTGGATCTCCACAGACCACTTCCAAAGCAAAAGACAATTGTTCCACTTATACGTTGACACTGTCTTATTATCATCTAAGGGCCGTTTGAGTGGCTTTGTTGACATTAAGGAAATTACATGGAAACTAGATGTTAACTATGTTGATAAATATAAATTCGTTGAATCACCATTGGTTGATTTACTATTTAACATTGGTGATATATCTACAAAGGTCGCATTTGACTATCATATATTCCTAATAAGTACAATTAAACGACTTCAATTTCATATTCAAAGTGAGAAAGATATTTATGACCACTTACCTGATTTATTATCAGTAGATTTTACATGCGATGAAATAAAAATGTTTACTACTGCATTGGTTGCCTCAAATGTATTGGATATATATAATACGATAATGAGAACCAGACAAGATAATAAAAACTCATATATTGAAACCCTATTAGAATCGAATAACAATGATGTAAAAAAGAAACCTTTATATGAGGAAATATTGAAATCATTGAATTTGCTACAGACCAATATGGCTGTAAATATACACGAATTAAATCTCCAAATATCGCCAAGTTCTTTATATGATGCAGAAGTGATTGTCATTAACATCCAGGATGTGTTTTCTTCAACAGCTACACGTACCGGAAATAAAATTAAAACTGATCTTGAAATGAGAGTTTATAATGCGGCATTATCGTTATCCAGTTTTAGTAAAGAGTTGACTGAAGATGATATAGCAGAAATTTCTGTTGATGAATACATTTCATATATAGCAACCATTAAAGAAGGTAAAATTTTAGATATACCTCAACTCACAATAATCATGACAACATTCCAGTCAGAAAATAGTACCATATTGGAATATTTATATAAATGTACATTTGATGGTAAAGTTGACGTCACATGGAATTTGGGACCAGTAAATTTTATTAAGGAAGTCTGGGCTACGCATGTACGATCACTAGAAGTTAGAACAGCACAATATAACACATTGTCTGATGTTTCTAAAGAAAAAGAACTCCCAGATCATGAAGCAGAAGGAACATTCGCTAACATTAAATATGTGGCATTAGAAGAACCCTATATAGAAATGCCTCAAATCAAGGACTTGAAAGATGCAACACCACCATTAGAATGGTTTGGTGTGAATAGAAAATATTTCCCATCAGCTACATATCAATCGGTTATTATACCCATCCAAAAATTAGTCAATGTGGCGCAAAAGGAATATGCTAAAGTTTTAGGATCTTCAACTGAAGAATAAGATCGAAATTATTTTATATATATATGAACCACATAAACTACGTAAAATTAAAAAAGTATATATTATCAACTATTTAATATTCTGATATTTTTAAGGGTTGCACTCTTCGTTTGGTTTTCATTTTTATAAATACCTACAAGTTGCTCAGCTAATTCGAACATATTATTTCGTAAAGAAATAACTATAAATTGAGCATTTTTTGTTCTTTCCTTAATATAATTCGCAACAATTGAAACATTTCTAAAATCCAAAGCAGCATCGATTTCATCCATAACGTATAAAGGAGTCGGTTTGTATTTATGAAGGGCAAAAACTAATGCTAAAGAACTTAATGTCTTTTCACCACCTGATAAATTCGAAATATTACGCCAACTTTTCTTTGGTGGCATGACACTAAATGTAACACCTTCGGAGAATGGGTCCAGACTATCAACTAATTCAAGTTCTGCATTTCCTCCCATAGTGATAATCTGGTACATCTCTTTCAGAGTCATAGAGATAATATTAAAGCTTTCCATAAACTCATCAAAACGTGATTTCTTTAAATCTTCTAGCTCTTTTCTAACTTGATCACGCTGTTCCACAGATTCATTCAGATCATTCTTTCTCTGTTTATATTCAATCATTCTTCGTGTATATTCCTCCAAAACATCTAAATCCACCTTTGCAGATTCAAAATAATCTTTGAATTGAACCAACTCTGCTTCTAACGTAGGTATATCAAACTCTTTAAAATTAGACTCAGTATAAAGGCGTAGACCCTTTGAGATTTCATCTTTTCCATCAATAATCATTTCATCATTTTCTGATACTCGGACATTTTTTTCGGTTTCGCAAACTTCTTCTTCATCATCATCATCTTCTTCTTCTTCTTCTTTGATAAGTCCATCTGTGTTGTTAGGTTTTAATAATTGAAGATCATATGAAATCTCCCTAAGTTTTATATCAGAAAGAGTGTTGTTTAGAGTTACAATTGTCTTTTTAATATGGTTTAATAATGAATTTAATTTTTCCAATTTAATTTTATGCTCGACTTCAAATGTTTTAAACTCTGTTAAAAGCTCATCCATTGGATTTAATTGGTTTGATATGTTTTCACTGCTTTCTGTTAATTCAAATTTAATATCTTGCAGAGAACTAATATTCTTCTCATTATCCATAATTAAATTATCAATTTTTTGTAATTCTTCATCTAAGGATATTTTTTTTTCATTGAACTCGGCGATATCCTTTTCATACTCTTTTAATTTCTTTGATGTCTTTTTTAAGTCAGATTCGACTTTGAGAGTGTTGGTCTTATCTATTTTTTGTTTCTTTATGATTATCTTCTTCTGTTCTTGAATGGAATCGACTTTAGAATTTTGCATTTGTAATTCAATACCACCAATTTTCATGATCTTCTCTTGCAACTCTTTGATTTTATCTTTTTCACTTTTCATTTGTAATTCAACGGATTGTTGGTCTTCAAGTAATGAATTAATGGTATTATCCATTTCCTTCAGGTTAGTTGGTAACTTTTCTTCATTTTTAAAAGATAGTTTGAGTTCTGATAGTTGGCTTTGTTTGAGTGAACATTCATTTTGCAGTGAATCAATTTCAAAGTTTAATTTTGATACTTCTAATTCTAACTTCGGCTGAGAGTCTTTTAAATTTTGCATTTCAATTTCCATTTCTTGTACCATCCTGTACGCATTTTGAAAATTTTTTTCCCTCATTATTAAGTCTTGTTCCATTTCTTGAACTTCTTCCGCAGAGTAAATTGGTTTTTCTATAGCTTTATTGTTAGTAAGTTGCATCCCACCCTTAGATGTTTGATTCCCACCACCACTCATTGTACCGGAAATGTCAATTAAATTTCCACTCAAAGTAACGACTCGGTATCTAGTTTTACCATACGCTACAGAATTGGCCTCTTTCAGATTTTTCGCTACAAGTGTATTTCTAAGCACGCTATAAAATGCTGGTAAAAACTTATCATCCTTGACCGTGATTAAGTCAAACAATCGTGGTACATCATTGGGTGTGTTAATTTTATTCATGTTAAATTTATTCAATTTATCCAAAAGAATAAATCTTGCATAACCTAAATTGTTCTTTCTTAAATACTCTATGCAATGTTGACCACACTCAACAGAATCTACAACCAAATCATTCAATCGTGGGCACGCTGTTGAAATAGCTATATCATATGTTTCATGTATAACAGCTAAATCACCCAATCGTCCATGAAATCCAGATATTCTGCCGGATTTTTGTAACTTTAATAGTGTGCGTAAAACTTTACTTCTATTCTCTATATTGGACAGCGAGGTACGTGCATCACTTGCTTTCTGTCTTTCTTGATTCAAAATAGTTTGCATCTCTTTCAATTTTTGGTTGGCCTTGGTTAACTCTGAGGTTCCAAATTCAATTTCCTTAGATGTATCCTTCTTTTTGACATCAAAAAGTTTAAGTTTGTCTTTTTTGTCCTCGATATTCTTAGCCTTTATATTTAAATCATCCTCTATTGTCTCAATATCATTTTTCAGTTTATTGTAACTTTCCTCGAATAAAGCTTTTTCTGATTCCTTTATTTGAATTTTAGACCTTATATCCTCTAATTTGGAATTCCAAGGCTCTAAATTCTTTTCATGTCTTCCTATTTGTTCAGATAAATCTATGGTTTTGTCCTTTAAATCAAATTTAATTTTCTCTAACTTCTCAGATTCTGATACTAAGTTTTTATCTAATTGCATTAGTTGATTCTCAAATGTTTTTTTGTTGTCAGTAAAAGTTTGAAGTTTTGAGGTTGAAGATTTAATTGATTTTTTATTGCTCTCAATGTCTTTCTCTGTTTTATTTATTTTTTTCTCCAAATTTTTAAGTTGTTCAGTAATTGATACATTTTGGCTATTAAGTTCTCTTTTACTTATTAGCAGTTCTTTCTCTTTTTCAGCTGATGACTTTAACTCTTCTTGATATTTTTCGTATTTAAGACGAAGACTATCTATTTCATTTTTTGTATTTAAATTTTTAATTTTTTCCTCCTCATATTTTTGATTTTCATTAGAAATCTTTTCTAAAATGTTCGATAATTTATTGTTATTCTTCCACAAATCAAATTGTGTTAATTTGGATTTTACAATAGCTTGCTCCTTTTCCTTCGATAAATATTCTAAAGCCAATTCTTTTTCTAACTCTAGTGACTCTTTTTCTCTATCAATAATTTCAAACCGGTTTTCTCTTTCGATACAAACGTCATTTAAAGCTTCGATGTCAATATACTTCTTATCGATCAATTCTTTATACCTAGCTGTTCCAATAATATCCTCTAGATATTCTAGTAAACCATCGTCACCTTCTTTTTCTGCCTTTGGTTTCATTTGGGCAATATTCTCGACTTCACCTTGTAAAATTAGGAACCTATTGTGATCTAAATCTATTCCTTCTTCTTTTAGCATCTCAGTAATTCGGGTATAGTTACTCTCTTTGTGATTTATAAAATATTTTGAGCTACTATTCTTAAAAGCTTTTCTTGTTATAATTAAAGGATCTCTTGATGGATTTACTTTAGTGGTTCCATCGGGGTAATCAATCAAATATTCAAAATGTACATCTACAGAACATGATTTTAGATCTGGGAATTGTTCGGATTTGTGTATCAAATCTGACAACTTACCTTGTCTCATCTTTGTTGCTCTAAAACCAAATACAAATAGCATAGAATCAATGACATTCGATTTACCAGAACCGTTAGGGCCCACAACAGCAGAAAAGCTAGAATGAAAAGGGCCAATTATTTGAGTACCTGCATATGATTTAAAATTATTTAAAACTAGTTTATTTAAACAAATCCTTTCAATTTTTTCTTCTTGTTTGGAGTTATAAATTTTCTGAAGCTCTGACCTACTATTTTTAATTGGTGATAACTGAATCAATTCTAATTTTCTTGTTGGTGATCTAATCGGCGATCTCCCAGGCGATCTTGGTGGTGATTGAGAATATGCTTTAACAGTACGACCTCTTGAAGATGATGGAGATGGAGGTTGTAAGCTTGGGGGTTGTGTGGAAGAAGATATTAGTTGTGTGGTTATTGGAGATAAACTGCTTGAGCTTTTGTTCGCTATCATACCTTTATTTGGAGTGTTTGATTTAAGTGGATCGTTGGTACTTTGTAGGTTGTTGCCACTTCTGGACTGGAAGAATTTATGTACCTCATTACTCACAGGTTGTGTGGAAGTATTATCTTTCACCTTTTGCTTCTTCGAGTCTGGTACTGTAGACATTTTCAACAATGATAATGCTGAGATTTATTATAGATTATCTTGTATGTATATGGAGCTACTATTATCTTTTGTTATATTCCAATAACCAATTATTGATAATAAGCACAATACTTTATCTGATCAAATTGGTAAAATATATATATATATATATATATATATTTATTTATTTATTTATTTAAAGCATACACGTTTGCTCTTTAATATTAATACAAGAATGGTAAACGGATCTCTATATATTTTTATAGATTTATATTCTTGATGATCAATAGTTTTATTTTCATTTCGAAAAATGTAAACAATGTATACCCGAAAAGATCTTAACAAGACTTCGAATATTTTAAGGTTGAAAAATAAATAATATGAAAGTTGTGAGCATTTAAAATAAATGTTAGATATTGTTTACAAAGGTTTGAAAGATAGCATGTTGAGCTAAAATAAGCTAACATAACAATTTTGTTTATATTATTCAACTTAGATTTATCATTAACTTCTTAACTATAATATTGCATTCCCTTTTAGTTACCTATATGGCAACAAAAATGGAATATTCCGCTATACATCTACTGTTCTGTTGTAATGCATGTTTTCGCCTTACATCATAGTATTATTTTTAAGTTATTTGTATTATTCTTGTTTTTGTCAAGCATTAGTTTGGCTTGAATTGTTGATTCTCTATCAAGATTGAATTAATTTAATTTGAGACAACTGTTCTTGATGGAAGAAACATCGAGTAGTAGCATTGTGTACTTACAAATACTGATTCAAACGAGTTAATTATTGTTTATAATGGGATCTTATATATAATTTCTCCTGTGATACTATAAAGATCTTTTAATTTTGAAGTTGTCCAAAAAATCAATCTTTTTTACGTTTCAAAATTAAAATGAATATTGCACTATACATCTTGAATCGATAATATCTTTACAAAAAGTAAATTCTTTCAAAATATTAAAACATTTAAAGATAATATTATTTTATATTCAATGAGGCTATATAATTATATATATACAAATGCAGTTCCATAAATAATTTTGTAATAATCATTTATTATACAACATCCCAATCGAAAACACTGTAGTATGAGTAGTTTTTTTCTCATAATATCAAAGCTAAGAAGTATTCACCATGAAATTTATTCATCCCAACCTAAGTTTTTTAAATCTCTTAAAACTTTCTCTTCAGTTTGAATTTTTAGAACTTGAGTATCTTCTAATTTATCACCAACACTTTGTCTTTGTTTCAATGTTTCAATAGCTCTTAGCTTCTTCAATAAAGATCTAATCTTTTTTTCTTCTGGAGAAGCTTCTTTATTGATAGCATTATCTGGGGAGACAGACTTTGTGACATCATTTGATTTTTGAGTGGAAGCAGTGTTATTTTCATCTTTTGCTTTGTTAGCTCTTTTCTTCTTATTTTTGGATGCAGTTTTTGATTCCTTTGGCGCAACACCTGGGATGCTCGGTGTAGTGGCTTTGTTTACCTTTGCATTAACAATCGTCATACCTGGAACAGATTTAATGATTCCGTTGGCTTCTGCTCTTCTTGCATGAGGAGGTTTATAAGTTCCTGCAGGTTTCTTAGCAGCTCCATTTGAGGAATCAGTTTTACTCTTATTTGGGTGTTTTAATTCATATTCTTGAACACTTTCATGGATTGTTAATTGTTGTTTATTAGCAATCTTAGGATCGATAGATGAATCTTCATTGTTTAATTTATTGCTCCAGTCTTTTATGATATGGGAAGGCTTCCCATCAACGATTGAGGTTTTATAATTTAATTGTGGTCTCCAATCAATCTTTAGTAGTTCTTTAAATTCTTTAATGAAGACCAGATTACCAGTCACATGCCATATTTTCACACCATTGTCAACTCTTAACCTTGGTGATGTTGTAGCAGTCATAATGAATTCACCACCTGGAGACCATTTACATATTGATGTGTTTGCTGCGTTAAATTTCGTAATACATTTAAATTTGTCATGACGATCTAATATTTCCACTGAACCTTGTAGATTACCAAAGCCCGCGATTAATATATATCTTGCAGATGGTGAAAAAATCATAGTATTTTTAGACTGTTCTGGTAAAGAGTGAACAATATTTCCTCTTAAATCGAAGAAAGTGATTTTAGCAGGCATAAAACCATAAATCACACCGAATTGTCTTGAAGTAGGAGACCATGAAACATCATGAATTGGACCTTCTTTTGACAATGGTACCCTTACAGAATCTCCACCCAAGGAACCATTGACACCTTGGAAACTTAATAAATATAAAGTGTTTTCACCGTAGTATGATTTGTTTGATGAGTCAAAATCTGTTGTGGCGATACATAAAATGGCGTTACCAATTGCATTCCATTTCAATTGACAAGAATCTGCTTTAAAGAAATTCTTAGTGGCAATTTTTTTAGTTATAGAACCTTCCAAAACAGGCCATATAGTTAATTGTGCAGGTTTACCTGATTTTTCTGGTGTGAAAGTACAAACAGTTGGGAACTCTGCTGGGGAGATCAAATAGGTGGTGAAATTCTGTTGCTCATTTTCTTGTGAAATTTTACCATATGGATTTGTAAAATCAAATGCAATCTCATCAGAGTTTAAATCCAATTTAACTATTCTTAATTCTTTATTGAACATTTTCAAAGCATAATTATCCAATTTGGAGAATTGTAAAAACCAACCATTTTGAGATTTTGATTGATAGTCGTAACAAGATTTTATAGAACCTGAATCCAATTTTCTATTCAAATACCAAATTTTAACATTCTTATGATTTGGGTCTTGGATAGAGGCTCTTTCCCAAGTACCCAAGAAGTTACCAGATGGGGAGAATTTCAGATCGTAAACATTTTTTAAATCCAATTCAGCTAATTTGATCTCGAATTGATTACCTGTGTATATCTTGACACTGTTAGCGGTAGAATTAGCTAGAAATCTACCACATGGAGACAATAAAGAGGAAGTGATGGAACTAGTCTCATTTAAATCATTGTATTCATTGAATTTAGGATAACCGTTAAACAGTTCTACTGTTTGAGAGGTTTTCAAAAAAAACTGTGAAGCCATAGTGTATAAAGTATGTAATATTCCGTTTATAGTTTTCACTGATGATGTCTCTCTGTTGGATGGCTACGAACAAAAAGAAATATTAACTTTTAATATCAGTGGAAGTTTCATAATTAAATAATCATTAATAGATATATATATATATATATATTAATATATATAAACATAAAGAATAAGATATTTCACAAAGGTAATTTGATGAAAAGAGATTGTTTGTGAAAATAATATATCAGTATAATAATGAATCAACAAGTATGTATGCTGCGTGTGTGTGTGTATGTGTATGTACAATATTGTAATGATTAAGGTATGTGAAAAGTTTTGAATACACATTAAGAAAAGAAATTCAAAATTTTCGAAAGAAAGAGAGAGAAAATTTAAAATCGACACCAAAATAAAACCGAAAAAGAACTGGAAGGATTGAGATATATAGAGTAACAGAGTAGTGGTAGATAAGTAGTAGTTTCATTTGTAGTAGTTATTGGATGAAAGATTGAAAAATTCTACCATTTCGAAAAAACGAACTTTCAAAAGTATTTCACAACGTATACATTTTTCAATTAATTTTAAAAAAGTTGACGAGAATGGGAAGAAAGTGGTGCAGAAGGAACGAAAACATTTTGAAAATTGGACAGAACGATAAAATTGCGCTTCGAGAACTTTGAAATTTTTCGAAAATTCGATCACACAAAAATTTATATTACAACAACTTCTTCTTCATCATGGTTGAGAGAGAGAGAGAGAGAGAGAGCGGTGTAAAGTGGTAGTAATGAATTGATGGTTCCCCATCTGGTTCACCATCTAGTTCCCCTCTGGTTCCCTTCTAGTTTCCCCTGTCAGAGGATGGACATTTTGAATCTAAGGATTTATTGTCATCTCTTGTTATATCGGTCACTATTGAGAATAAAAGGGATTTGTAAAGACATTCCCTATTCAAATGTGACGTGTTGATATGTGCCAAGTAAATTTTATTATAGGTTTCCTTTTGTAGTAGAAGGAGGAAGTTGACCTTACAATCAATAAAACCAATATCTCAATATTATGATTCTATTTATGCTGAGTACAATAATTAGATTTGAAAATCTAATGATTGGAACTGTATGACACTACTGCTCGAACAGTAAAAGATATTAACACACATATTTTTATGTATCTCGAGTTTAAATAAGATTTGCTAGATACGTATTTCTTCCATCTTAATCTGTTTAATCACAGGTCCCTTATTTTCTATTTTTTTTATGTCTTTTTTTTAAAGTATTTACGAGCTTTATCCTAAGGTTAGACGTTATACGAAAAATGACTTTGAGCAATGCACACAAATTAGTTTAATAGGTGATTTAACAAAATGTTTAGTACAAAAAAATTGCGTTTGGATCGATATTTGTATCTTAACAATAATATTTTATAACATTTATATATAACATTTATAACATTTATAACATTTGTACCAGTTTAGACAGCACACACATCCAGTTTTTAACAATTCTGTAATTCAAATTGTTTCATGTTGATTTTAATATATTTTTTGGTATGAATTTTTATAAAATCTTCATCAGATTTAACCACACACAAAGAAAAATTGCAAATTTAGGTAGAATTACAGATTATTTAAGGAATGATGGAATCACCCATTTACTAGAGAGAAACTTTAATCAATGCTTTATCGATGAAAACATTAAATTGCGGATAGTGTATCTTCAAAAGACACCAGGTTTATTAAACCAATATACCATCTGTTCAGGAAAAATTAAATATATTGGGTCAATGAATGTGTTACGATTGATATTGAATAATATACTCTTTAATAAAAACACTCATTTACATGCAGTGTCAACGGAGACAGTTTTAAGGGATGCGAATAAAAACAATACTAAAGAGTTTGTAACGAATAATGATAAAATAATAATCAAATGGCAAACTTGTATGTTGAATGATATTTCTGACAAGTGTAAAAAAGAGTTTCAAAGTGAGAGTTTGTTACAACCTGATCTTGTTGATCGTATCAAGAGACAGGACAAGTCCGTGGTGTCTCAAAATACCAGACACCTCCAAGATAATGATCATTATATATCTGGTAAATTCATATTCGAATTGAATGATGACAATTCGAAGATTCTTGTACATACGATAGAAAATATAGAGACGATTAAAAATAAAAATTACACGAGAGTATACGGTATCCCACTATAAAACAAAAAGGTAGATATGGTTAGTTTACATTTTTTTTTTATATGATAAATAATAAATAAATTAGAAAACATTATTTTCTTTCATTAAATATACGTTATAAAATAATTAATAAATATTGATGTTAAAATAGAAGGGTCTGGTGTCCAAGTCCTTGCAACAAAAAAAAAAAAAAACACGGGGACAAAGAAAACCAACACATATATTTAAATATGACACTAATAATCTATCCGTAGCTGAGCTTCACAATTTATCGAAACCATTCCTCATTCCATTTAAAACAAACTTAAGCAAATTGGCCTTCACCGTAGATACCTAAGACAGATTGGACGAAACCAGCGATACTCAATACGGAAACGATGGTTAAATCACGGACCATGGAGGCGTTACAGTGAGCGTGAGAGGCCTCATTTGGATAAGCTTCTGCAGAAGAACCGAATGGACATTTTGGATCGGTATTGGCGGCACCGGCACCGGCACCGAATGGACACTTACCGTCAGCGGAACCGTCGATCTTTGGATGTTTGAAGTCCTTACCAAGGTCGACAGTGGAGTCACCTAAAGAGGCTTGTGGAGATGGGGATTTATCAGTCTTGGAAGTGGCACCGAATCTAGAGGCCCAGATGTGAGCTACTTTAGAAGAGATGTACAAGTAACCGAAAGTGGCAGGAGCTACAGCCATACCGTATAATAAGTATGGATGTTGGGCTGAGGATGGGGCCTTGAAGTAACTGACACCGAAGAAGATGGTAGACAAACTACTTAGAACGGTAGATAGTTTACCTAAATCACAGACGATAGTCTTAACGTATCTAGTCAAAACGGAATCATGTTCTGATTTCATGTGAGGGACTAGAATGGAGATTGGGGTAGCAGCAGTGACAATAGTGGTTGTTGTCAATAAACCTGCATATAAACCTAAAGAAGAGACGGCAATGGTCTTAGTAACACCTAAACAGACAGACATTTTTTTAGTTTTTTATTATTATTTGTGAATAATACTTTTGTTGTTATTGTATGTAGTAGAATGACAACGTGAGAGAAAACTATCCTTAGTTAAACAAGTAATACAAGTTTAAAATATGAATGCAAGTTACAAAGAATATATATAAATTTAGAACAATTGATGGGTTTCTATCATTAATTAGAAATCGATCCTTTGTTGTAAAATTTCATACTTTTCCAATGGGAGTACAATTAGTGTGATACAATACCATTCTTGTAAGTTGAATAAAAAACACAAACAAATAGAAGTACCTTTTTCTTCATTTCTTCATTTCGTTTCGTCTCATTTCGTTTCGTTTCGATTTGAGCTCATTATGGGGGGATGTTGTTATTGAGTAGAGTGAAGAGAGAGTTCAAAAATAAAAAAAATTATCGAAATGGAGTGTAATTTATCTCACTGAGGAAACCCGCGGAGAGAGAGAGAGAGAGAGAGAGAGAGAGAGAGAATTGTTATTATATGTGTTTTTTTTACCATAGTTAAGAATAATATCGCTCTCTCTCTCTCTGTGTGTGTCTCTCTCTATTAGGATATTCAGCTAATTGTTGTTTTTGGATGAAAACCGAAATGTCCATGAGCTGTTACCCGGGCACCCATAGCCAGTGCAAAACACCAAAAGGCTCCCCTTCCCGCTTGGAACATTACCCGGACAGTGTGAGACAAAAGTGCAGAATGATTGGTAGCGACGCACCGACGGATTTGACTTAAAATCTAATCTCCGTGTGGTGCTAGTGGGTGTGGTGTGTGTGGTGTGTGGATAGTGGCCAAGTGAAAACGCCTTCCGCCGCCGCTCGATGTGTTCGTATATAATGATACATTGCACGTGCTGAGTCACTCACTCAACTCACAGCACACATACTTAAAGAAAAAGATACTCTCAGTGGGTGCCAGAAACGGTCCGGTAACGGTCCCCCCACTCCCATAATCTATGTAGTACTATTATGTTATGACTAAATAAATAGTAACACATAGAGATAGTAACACATAGTATATATCAATTGCTTCTATATCCAATAAGTTGAATGAGTAAGTATTTTGATAGTCTCTCGTAACATATCTAAAGGTTAAAAAAACATTGAATCTTTCCTTTAATTTTAAAGCTCATACATCGCACAATACATCTTAATACGTTCTATTAGTCTCTCTCTCTCTCTCTCTCTCTCTCCTCCCCCCCACCCTCTCCCGCCCGTCTTGTTTACTATTCTTAATTTTTCACCTCTCCTATATTTTGAAAAATTATGACTAAATTTATTTTATAATGAAAATTTATTAATTTCTTTGTTTTTTTCAGTTAATATATAAATCATCTATATTTTGATAATTCTCTTCAATTCAATTTGTATTCATATCCTTCATCTTATAAATAAATCCTTCGTTTATATTTCCTTACCATTCATTACCACCCACCCCACCAACAGGAAAAGAAATAATTATCTTTCTAAATACACACTAGATTCTGTATTTTTTTCTTTCTTCGATACTTTCCCTCCCTACAATCACATATTAATTTAATTATATCATGCTAAGAACGCAAGCTGCTAGATTGATCTGTAACTCTCGTGTCGTTACTGCTAAGAGAACCTTCGCCTTGGCTGCTCGTTCTTTGAACAATGCTGCTTTGAAGAATGTCTCTCAATCATCTACAAAGAAATTCTTGACTCCAATGATCACCACAAGAGGTTTGAAACAAATTAACTTCGGTGGTACCGTCGAAACCGTCTACGAAAGAGCAGACTGGCCAAAGGAAAAGTTATTGAACTACTTCAAAAACGATACTTTTGCTTTGATCGGTTACGGTTCTCAAGGTTACGGTCAAGGTTTGAACTTAAGAGACAACGGTTTGAACGTCGTTATCGGTGTTAGAAAGAATGGTGCCTCTTGGAAGGCTGCTATCGAAGATGGTTGGATCCCAGGTGAAAACTTGTTCGAAGTCGAAGAGGCCATCAAGAAAGGTACTTACGTCATGAACTTGTTGTCCGATGCTGCTCAATCAGAAACTTGGACCACCATCAAGCCACTGCTAACAAAAGAAAAAACTTTATATTTCTCACATGGTTTCTCTCCAGTCTTCAAGGACTTGACCCATGTCGAACCACCAAAAGATATCGACGTCATCTTGGTCGCTCCAAAGGGTTCTGGTAGAACCGTCAGATCTCTATTCAAGGAAGGTCGTGGTATTAACTCTTCTTACGCCGTCTGGAACGATGTTTCCGGTAACGCTAACGAAAAGGCTCAAGCTTTAGCCGTCGCCATCGGTTCTGGTTACGTTTACAAGACTACTTTCGAAAAAGAAGTCACTTCTGACTTGTACGGTGAAAGAGGTTGTTTAATGGGTGGTATTCACGGTATGTTCCTAGCTCAATACGAAGTCCTAAGAGAAAATGGTCACTCCCCATCCGAAGCTTTCAACGAAACAGTCGAAGAAGCCACACAATCTTTATACCCATTGATCGGTAAGTATGGTATGGATTACATGTACGATGCTTGTTCTACAACTGCTAGAAGAGGTGCTCTAGATTGGTACCCAATCTTCAAGGATGCCCTAAAACCAGTTTTCGAAGACTTATATGAATCTACTAAGAATGGTTCTGAAACTAAGAGATCGTTAGAATTCAACTCTCAACCAGATTACAGAGAAAAATTAGAAGCCGAATTACAAACTATTAGAAACATGGAAATCTGGAAAGTTGGTAAGGAAGTAAGAAAACTAAGACCAGAAAACAATTAAAGCTAGATCGAATAACTATTATTTCTTTTTCTAATTTATTTGCTTTCATATCAAACATTAACTTATCAATGTTTCTTTTAACTCTAAATAATCTCCTCACTTTCAAACATAAAAAAAAAGGAAAAAAGTCAATTGAATTGATTAATTAATTTATTAACATTGCATTAATATCCAAGATTTACCTATAATATTCACCATTACTGACTTCGTGAAATAATAAAATGAAACAGATTTTCTTACATTTCATAAATTTGAAGATAAAAACTTTATACAATGCTTTTCAAATTTGATCAGTAGTGAAAATCATATTTTATTATTTCTTCACAGTTTTATTTTTCTGCCATCCTTTCAATATATTGAAGTATCATGTATTGGGAGAAACTGGCAATAACTCTATTTATGTAAATATATATTCTCAAAAAATAATTAAGTAGAAAGAGTCCAAATGTTTTTAATGAATAAACTATTATTGTCTCTAATTGTTTTTCTTCTATTAATTTAATTTACCTGTAATTTTAAGCAATTTACAATGAATTGATTCATATACTTATTTAGCATTATCATATTCTATTACCAACATATGTAAGAAAAATTAAACCGTAAATTGCACGCTACTACTATAGTTAGCGGGTTACATATTATATAACTTCAAACTCCGACATAGCTAATTGAATATAACTAGTAGTTTCTTAACAAGATTAAACCGATGACCTAAGCCCCTCACTGTTTCTTCATTTACTCTACTCCACACCCCTTCCTCAAACATGGTCACCTCAAAATGGACTAAAACAATATTTAAGAATCAAACTAATAGCTTGTTTCAAGTTATGTAACTTTAATTGACCCAAAAAATTATTCTGTATGATTATTTAAACGTTATTTTCATCTAATTTGGATTTAAACTTGGAGAGCATCATGTGATTTCCCAACAATTTTATATTCACTATTTTAAACCTAACATGTATTTATTTACATCATGATTTTGTAATGCACAAGAATAAAATAATATAAAGTAAAAAAGTTTCAAATTGCACGAACTTTGACTGACTTGACATTTTTTTTATTTATTATTTCTTTTTTTTTTTTCGGTTGCTTTTTCGGCATATTCACCAAAAAAGAAATTTAAATCGGCCATAATACTTTCTTTTTTGTATTTATTATGTATTTTTATACCGTCAATTCCTAATTAGGAAAATTCACCTGGGTAACCGACAACAGTTGCAGAAAATCACTTGTCATAAAAAAAAAAACAGAAAAAAAAAAGAAAATCGTAATTTTTCTGAAATATTTTGAAACATGAATTCAATTGTTTGTACTGTTGTTTAATCGTAATAGGAGCTTAAAGAGTATATTCTGTGTATTTTATTACTGTTTTAAGAATTCAACAACGCTAAGCGACAATCATGTAAATAAATACATCAAGATATTACAAGACCAAACCCTGAATTTCATGTCAACTGATCATTCAATATACTCTAAATAGTATTTCTCTAAAAGCAAAAAAATGTAATCCCCTTCTACTGTTACTAATTGTATTCTCTTAAACATTTAAATCAAAATATAGAGTTTATTATCATAAATTGTTCAATTTTTAAAAACATGTTACGAATACAACTTTAATCTGTACTACTATTTTACTGATTTATGCTTACGGCAGGCCACTCATTTCAAACTGAACATTTAAGGATGAATATATTTAAATACTCTCTCAGAGATGGCATCTGGGGATACAAATTCCAAGCACAGTTGAGTCAAATTACTATAATGATTCCTTAAGAATATTTTGCTCCTAAAAATGTTAACACTCTGTCAACCCTCACGCTCTTTCTTTTGTAGTCCCCTCTATTTTTATCTAACTTCTTCTTTCGCTTGAAAACAAGAAAAAACAGGTAGGAAACAATATTATCTGCTGTCTAAAAGGTATGGAAAGTTTTCAGAAGTTGAAATACAGCAGGTTAACTTCATCAGCTGCTTGGTTTTATTTCTCTTTTCTTCTTTTGTACATTATTTCTTTTAAGTATGCATCTTCTAGCTCTTTTTTATTCCACGACATACTCTTCAGAATGGCCGCCCCATTGTTTCTTTCTTTTTTTTTTTTTTTTTTTTTTTCACAAGATATGAATTAAATTCTACTGACTAACTTCTTTTGTCCTGGCCCCTTCTCGTTTTTTGCTTGTTCGTTTTCTCAAATTTCTGATCTAATCCTTCTCGGAAAAGTTTATTTAATCCACAACAGGCTATTAGTTCCTTCCACCGTTTAGTTTTTTTTTTCTTTTTTTTTAGTTTTCTGCTGATATTAATTCTCCCAACAATTTGTCGTGTCTTGTGAATCAAGAACTTGGTTACCTTCACCTTGGTACGTAAATTTACACACATACTAAACTTCAAGAATGATTCTGTTGTTGCTGTATTTTCTGAGTGTTTTTTTTTGGTTGATTATTTTAGCAGATGTGACTAATGTGCAATGATTCTTAGTAAAACCCTTACATTTCCAATTTGAACTGATTTATTTAATATGGTATGTTTTGCTCGGACAGAACAGAATGTATTTAATTACATCAACATTTTAGTTTTTAGGAAATGTTAAAAAAACCAAATTTAATCATTTAGTTTATTTCTAAGAAGGAAATTATTGACTTCCAAATATTCAATAATATAAATCAATACAACATTAATTTATGATTATTATTATTCATTTAAACTACAATCATATACGTAAATTGAGACTTTCGTTAAAAGAACAATCAAATATTCACATAACATTTTGCTAAATTATATTAATTAACAGATTTTTAATGTAATTAATTTTCATTATTTCATTGATGTAATTTGATACATTTATATAAATATATATAATAAATCAAGGTCAAAGTCATTTTTTTTTTGTTTTAATTTCATAACAGTTATATTATAATCAATATTGGATTAGTGTTGTGGTTTTTACTATATTTTATTTTTTATCTGAGATTATAAACTTTTTACTATACCCAAAGGCACATCTAATAAACATAGTAATACGAACGTTAAATAAATTCAATATCTACAATAACTGAATTTGCATTCCTTCTCAACTTTATCAAGATATTTGATCAAAATATAAAAGTCATTACAACAAAAGTATCGAGAGTCTAGCATTATTTTCCTTTATTTTCATTTATACATACATATTTTTTATTCGACTCAGTTTTATTTTGATATACACGGTGGAATTCTGTCACATAGTTTCCACCAATTTATTATTCATTTATAGCAAAATATATATCCGTCCGTGGATATTTATTTCCAAAGATATCATACTCAAGAGGATAAGGGCATTTATTTAAAAAAAACAAAGTTTGAACAACTCATATTTGTTTATATTGAATAATGTCCAAAGAATCAGCGGAGCCCAGCATGTCTGTGAATACTATATTGGGCCCGGTACAAAATCTAACACAAAATATAAAAGAGAATGTCATACCGCAAAATCAAAATGCGAGTAAAAATGACGTCCTACCGCATGCCAATCAAGTTGACGCAACTTTTGCCGCAACTAAATTTGGTCAAAACAAATATATTAATTCTAACAATGGTCATTATTCAGTGACCAAACCTTCAAGCAATAGTACATCTGGAATGTCAGCTAAGAATAAACCAAGACCAATATTTTATAATTCACAGATAGATAATAAACCATCACCAAACAGCGTTGAAAATACAAATGTTGGAAAGGCACAAAACTATTCAATACCAAATAATAGTTATAGTTCATATTTTACTAACGTAGTTAACAATGTCAACAATACTGGAGAAATATCAAATAAGGCAATATCACCGGACTGGAATATAAACAAAGACTTACCAAGAGAACTGTCATTTGATATATCTACTATTATCAGACAAGAGATACCTAGGCCGGACGAACTTACTAAAATTCCAATTAGTAATCCTATGATTAAGGATAATGACTGGGCTGATCAGTCAAAATATCAATCACAGATGCAGCCAATGAAGAAGTTATCCGCACTTTTTCCAACTCCAATGACAGGTTTACCTTATCCAACATCTAGACCACAGACTAGGGATAATACTCCCATTTCAGCTACTTCATTTTATTTGCCTCAGAATTTTGGATCAAATTACACCAATTCGCCCATAAACTCTGGAACACCATCAAATCTTATCTCGCAAATAAATACGTCGTACACAAATCCACCTTTAGGTAACGTGGTTGGGTCAAATAAAAATAGACCCCAAACTCAAATTCCAAATTTAGAGTCGTCGTTAGGTATAAATCCTAGTAAAACCCCTAGCTTTATTGGTTTAAATAGTAACGTTGCTGGTAATACAACTACTTCAAATGTTGATAATGTAACTGAGATGCAGACACCTAGTCTTAACCGTCATTATTCAGACAAACTATATAGAAATAGCCCCATTACTAACAGTGGAGCTGGCGTCATTAAGCCATTATTATTGGACAACAGTTTGTTTGGTTATTCATCCATTATGCAAAGTCAAAGTAAGACACCTATTAGCAGTTCAAGAACCAATTTAATGCCTAATACAATCGAGCATGCTAATAGTAATTATAATCTGACATCTTCTACTAGCAATGGTGGTTTACAGTACTCTGATAATCGGCAACATTATATCAGTAATTTAAATAATAGTTCAATTTTAGGAAATCCTGATAACAATTTTATTAATGGTCCATCTAATATTGCTGGCAGTAGTTTGACACCAATTTTGCCTGTTATTAACAGCATTTCCACACCTGTTTTAAATAGCATAGCACAATCGGGATTCCATGGAGAAAACGATCTGAAACCGAATCCTCGAGCAGTGAATGTGTTAGACGCATCTTCTCTTCATGATTTGAATATTAATAATAACAATAGTAATGGTGTGTCTATGATTGGGAACCAAGAGAATATCCCACTGGAACAGCAACTCTATTTAGATAGTAAATTAATGAAAACGATCTCTAGGAAACACAAGAGAGGTTACTACAAGTGTACACATTGTCCGGAGACATTTGCGAGCATATTTGATTATGCAAAGCATATGGATAATTTTAATATTAGACGAGAATACAAGTGTCCATTTGAGCTCTGCCCTTGGAAGATATTAGGGTTACCTCGCCGTTCTGACCTTAGGAGACACTGTGCAATCCAGCATAAGGACGAGCTTTCCGATAGTTTGAAACAAGAATTGAATTTGAATGATGAGATGTATCCAATACTTGACTGTCCACACGAATACTGTGACAAGACATTTATTAGAAAGGATTCGTATAACCGTCATTATAGTATTGTGCATAAAGAGGTGAATTCCCGTTTTAACAAGAGACTAGCACAAATACTCGAGACATGCCCTGCATTTGAGAATGATCATGATATGAAAGTATATATCAAGAATCGACTAAAGAATTTCAAAAGACGAAGTACCAAACTTAAATAGGTATTTTCAATGTAATATTACAAATCACTAGTACTTGCACAGACACACACAGACACACATAAAAGACATTAAGACAATTATATAATATAACATTTAACAATTAAATAAAGACAGTTTACATAACATAATACAAATAAATAACTATATGACACAAATAACTGTTAAACTACACAAACATAAACACAAACACAACATTATTATATGAAAACGACAGATATTACGAATACAGTAAAATGGCACCATTCATTTGGTTTTCTCATAATAGTCTACATGTATATGTCATCACCTGCTTGTCCTTTTCACAAACAAAAACCGACTACCATATATATTATATCCAATGTATCTCTCTTAATTCCATAAAAGCAAAAAAAGCATACGAAGAGAAAAGCGGCCTTAGAAGAAAAAAGGGTTACATGGACCAGAGAATAGAAACGAACAAACCCCTTTGTGCTCTGGCCATACCATGCAACACATTTGTATCTCTTCTGAGTGTGAGCGGAGAGTATACTACCGATATGTCTAGTAGCGAAGAGAAAAACATAATTTCTTTTTCTTGTCTTGTTCATACATTTGTGTGTGTGTGTGTGTGTGTGTGTGTGTGTGGGAACGTGTGTCCACCGACTGACCCTCTCAGCAAAAGATGAACAATAACAAAGCAGCGTAAGGGAAATAAATACAAAACCCCCTTACTGTCTTCTGCAATGTATATCCCACACAAGACCGTATCAGAAACAATAAGAAGAATATGCATGAGAGATGTTTTGTTACATGAGAGTAAAACCCACACACCACTCCCAAAAGACAAAAGAGACGAGCCTTCGGGGGGTGGTGGACAATATACACACAACACAAGAGAATAGCGCGCATAGTGACAAGTTGTTGTTGTGTGTTGTTGTTGTGATATTTTTTGATATCAAGAGTAAATACGGTACTATGTTCTTACCCACGGTAGTATAAAATCAATGATAAACGGCAATTAAAAAAAAAAATAAGAAACACAAAACACTACGTAAATGCGCTTCGTTGATTATGACACACCATCATCATTATCTACGCAGAATATAGCATTTTTTTTCACAGTATACCGAACGGTCAACGAACGGTCAAACGAATGGGGGTGGTAGTGGAACTCATTTAATATTTCGTAATTAAGTCTCTCACACTGTACAATAAACGTTTCGAGTATAAAGATTTCTCTGTGAATTACTGATTATGGGTAATGAAAACCGCTCATTTAATTTTCGTAAGTTTTCCCACTTGGTGGTCCAGTCCATTATTTTTATTTAAATTAAATTAAATACAATTAAGTGATACCTTTCAATTGCATTTGTTGAACTAACTCGTTTATGTATATATAATGGATAAATTAATTTGTTCATGTTAACAAAGGCGTATAATACCTTTGTAAATAAATAAAATCACTCTCGAAACGTTATTTCTGTTGTGTTGTCTTGTCTTGTCTTGTGTCTCTGCTATGTATGTATGTATGTACGTATGTTGTTTTTATTATTTGTCATATTCAATATTCTACAAATTGTCTTCCTTTTGTGATTCTATTCCAATGGCTAGTCTTCTTTTACATTCGATATACTTATTAATATGTATATATCTCTACATTTTGATTAGCCCCTAAACCCTCTGGCTCTCTCTCTTGTTCTCTCTCTCTCTCAATTGCTGTTTTTATTTTTTTCCAATTTCTTTCTATTTCCTTGAATTTCTTATAAATCATTAACAACAATTACTACTGTTTATTTCTTTTTCCTTAATTTGAAATATTCTCCCTCTCTCTCTCTATAGTTCCTTCTCAATCAAGTCGTGAATTTTTAAATCATTTTTTTGATTATTTTCATTTTTTTTTCCATCTTTCCCAATTTAATATATAAGGGTTCAACAATTACACTTCTTTCACTTTTATAATTTTTCCCTTTTATCTTTCATTCTTTAAATCTTTCTTTTTCTTTTCTTAACCCTCTCTCTCTCTATCTCTCTTATTCACTTACAAGAAAACAAAAAGTATCACACACAAACCCAAAAAAAAATATATACAAATATACACCTGCATAATGGCTCCAGCTCAAAAGAAACAAAAGATCTCCTCCCTAGATCAATTAAAACAATTAACTACCGTCGTCGCTGATACTGGTGACTTCGAATCTATCGCTAAGTTCACTCCTCAGGACTCTACAACTAACCCTTCTTTGATCTTGGCCGCCTCCAAGAAAGCTGAATACGCCAAATTGATCGATGTTGCTGTCGCTTACGGTAAAGAACACGGAAAGACCGTCGCCGAACAAACCGAAGCCGCTGTCGACAGATTGTTAGTCGAATTCGGTAAAGAAATCTTAAAGATCGTCCCAGGTAGAGTCTCCACCGAAGTCGACGCTAGATTGTCCTTCGATACCGCCGCCACCGTCAAGAAGGCTTTACACATCATCGGTTTATACAAGAGTTTAGGTATTCCAAAGGAAAGAGTCTTGATTAAGATCGCTTCCACCTGGGAAGGTATCCATGCCGCTAAGATCTTGGAAGCCGAACACGGTATCCACTGTAACTTAACTTTATTATTCAGTTTCCCACAAGCTGTCGCTTGTGCCGAAGCCAAGGTTACTTTGATCTCTCCTTTCGTCGGTAGAATCATGGACTGGTACAAGGCTCAAACCGGTAAGACTTACGACATCCCAGCCGAAGACCCAGGTGTTATCTCTGTTAAGAGTATTTACAACTACTACAAGAAGTACGACTACAAAACAATTGTCATGGGTGCTTCTTTCAGAAACATCGGTGAAATTAAAGGTTTAGCCGGTGTCGATTTCTTAACCATCTCCCCACACTTATTAGATGAATTATTAAACAGCACTGAAACCGTCGACAAGGTCTTAGACGCTGATGCCGCTAAGAAACTAGACATAAAGAAGGTCTCCTTCATTGACGATGAATCAGCTTTCAGATTCGCTTTCAACGAAGACCCAATGGCTAACGATAAATTAGCTGAAGGTATCAGAAAGTTCTCTGCTGATATCGTTACTTTATTCGGTATGATTGAAAAGAAGATTACTGCTTAATTGATTGGATGAGTTTATTGTATTCATAATAATCAAAATTCGATAATTTATTCTCGTCAATATAATATGTGTAGAAATATCAAAACCTATCTTACTGAAAATAGATTTATGTAATAACGAATAAATATAATGTAAGCATCGATTGCTTGTAAATATAAACTAACTTTTTGTGATGTGTTGTTTTTTTTTTTCTTGTTTTGCTTTACCTCTTATTCTACTGATGGAAGATTCAAGGTTAATACCTCATAAGATGGTAATTTAAAAATTTAATGATAAATGCAAAGATATATTATCATTTCTCTATACAAACTTTATATACAGTATATAGTCGTTTAGATGTTACGTATCTTGTTAAACGTCCTTGTTATGATCAATGGTGAATGCCAACACCAAATCCAACACCAATCATAGCAATAATGATGCAAGTTTCTAAAATTCCCAAAACTAAACTTGTTGTGCGAATCCATGAAATGTCTATTTCCCAGACATACCCTTTCAATAATCCAATCCTATGATTTGAGTTCATTATCATTCTCATTAAACGGTAATCGGATATTCCAGCACTTTCACCCACGTATATCATAAAAAATAAAGGTGGTAATACTAAACATATGAGCAATAAAATAATTAACCTTCGGATACTATATAAGTTCTTAAAACTAGTGTCTTGCGAATCGAAAGAATATATCGAACCACTACTAATCCTTTGTGATGGTAATGTAGAACCATTGTTCATTTCTTTGTTAATATCCAATCCATTGTTCACTACTTGCATGTTTTGCAATTTGTTTATATGATTAATCAATTCATCGATTTGACCATCACTAAATTTCTCGACATCATACAAGACAACTGCTGGTTCAGGTTTATTTATGGGTGGGTACTTCGCTGCTGGTTTTTGAATCTTGTTTGTCACTCCGTTTTCTGGCATTGGTATTTCTTGGGTTCCATCTATCTTATTTTTGATGGCATTTATTCCAATGTTTACATCTGGTGGATTCTCTACATTTTCTGTATCTGAAAGCAGATTATTCTGTGACTTGCTAAATTTGATAGGAGGAGTCGCGTTATACCTAATTGAGCCATTAAATGGCCGTATGGTTTGATTATTGTTAGGATCATTTAGATCTCTTATTTGGTGGGGTGAGGATAACCTATTCTGAGAAGTTGGGAAGTTATCATGTAATTCATTTTCTTTAATACCAACCATCGAAACTTTCTTGGTAATTTTATATTCGTTCGGGAAAAATGGATTGCTTTCAAATGGGTTAGCTATAGCATTATCTGAACCCATTTCGACTTGTAGTTGCTTCACGGCATCGTCAATATTAGGCGTATGATCAACCTCGTTCGAATTATATTGTAAGTTTTGGTAAACAGAACTTCCAGATCTTTTATTTATTGAAGAACGATCTTTATCATATTTATATTTTATTCCCCGAATAGAACTGTATTTATTGGCCCCTTCATTCAGCGGTGGATAGAAGGATGATGTTCTCTTATAAGAATTTGGAGATGCTGAGGAGTTTAAAACTTTAGAATTACTATTGCTACTATTATGATCATTACTACTGTCAGATTTTTCAAAATTCAGAAGCATTGATGTGGAGACAGTACCTGTACTACTTCTTCCCCATGATGCTTTCTTTGATGCATAAGCCGGTTCGTAACTTGATCCGCTACTATTTCGCTGTGACTGGCTTTTGTTACCAGATGATATTGAATAATATACAGAAGGTGATTCTGATGCATTTACACCATGCAGGGTCTTATGCTTATTTGATATTTTTTTTTCATTCTGAGTATTTTTACTTGTGCTCATTTCGCTATCAGATTCAGGACTAACAATATCAGAATATGAATTTAAAATTTCTGAATACCTTTTATCCTGTAAATAAGTAGTAAATCTAGATTCATTAACTAAACCTGAATAAGGTCTATTCGAAAACTGGAAATCATCTGTATCGTTATCCTCATCTAAATTTTCAAATAGGAAAGACTCTCTACTTTTATATTTATCCCTATTTTCGTTTGGAAAATATTCAGAAGTGCTGCCAGAATGGTCCTCATAATCGATCGACCCATCTGACATCCTATTCCTGATATAATTTCCTTAAGGGATCACTTAAAAATGTAACTAAATAATCTGGTTCGAAAGCAGAACGTACAAAATAGACAAAATGAATCTTGCAGAGGGAAGGGGAGAGGTGGAGAAGGAGTAGACTAAAATAAATATTGAAATCGTCTTATTATGCTTGTTAGCTTAGTTTTGAGGTCATATACTATTTTTTTTTTTTAAAAATGTATAACAAAAAAATGTTAATAAACATCATTGTATTATTATATAATAATTAATTTTGCTTATTACATTATAAATATTTTTTGCTTAATTATGGATGTTATTGTTTAAAGCTATTGTTATTGTTTATATTTTTCGGTCTGTGCGATGCATTTTTTGAAACAAACGCGAATGTCAAATTCTTTTGATCTCGAAGTGGAAAATATATTACTGGCAAGAAGAGTAATTTGATTCAAGATTATTGCTAGTTACATTAATTAAGTTGGTAATGCAATGAATTATGATATATTATATAATATTATTTACGTGTTACTACAACGTGTGCATTTCCAACTAATATAAAGCTTCTTTCAACAGTCATGCTATTAATTTACTGTTGGATGAAAAGAAATGATGGAGTATGTTAGTGGCAAAAATAGGAAATTTAATTGAAATATTGAGGAAATCAATATTTTTGTTTGTTGCTTGTTCAGCTTAAGTCTTCAAACTATAGTATCTATACATCCCTCTTTCAACTGTTCCAAAAACTTGGTATTCATTCACTTGTTCAAAATGCAGGCGATATCTTTTAGTAATTTCAGAATTTTGATTATCGTATATGTAATCCTCAGGGTGGTCATAATAAAAGTTATTTGGCCTTCTAAACATTTTCATTTGTTTTTGATTTAATGATTCTGTTGAACTATTTTTGTTTAGCATGAATTGAAGATTATTGTGAGAGAAATACGATCTTGTTAAGTATAGCTGAGATCTCCTCCTTTGTAACGAGGGATCTAACAAGTAATCCTCATCGTTCTCCTCTATTTCATCGGCTAAATTAGATTGTAAAAATTCTCTTTCAGTTATTTCATCAACTTCATTTGGTTCAAGTTCTGCAACATTAGATTCTAAATTTAATGTATTTAAATTTTGCATAGATCTGTCCCAGTACAACCCGGTCGAACTTTCTGTTCTTCGAATTGTTGGCCTTCTATCATTTATGATACTTGATGATGAAGTGTGAGTGGTTGATATGCTATTTATAGGAGGTCCCTCATTCACAGGGACCCCTTCATTTACAGGAGCCTCTTCGGTTATAGGATGCAATGTTGAGCCAATTGGATCAATTAGGTCTTGTGATGTACTACTATTATTTTCCGTCCCAATCATCCTCCACCCGCCAGGAGGCAGTATAGGAGTTCTAATTGGTTCTGCTGTTTGGCCAAATGATATTCCACCATTTCTTGTTAAGAAATGTGATATTGGTGGTTTACTATCTCTATAGCATTTTCTTCTTCTAACTCCACTCAATGGAACTAAACCACAACCTAGCATAATTTTGGACTGTGCAAATTTAAGGAAGTCTGGTTGTTTGACTATTTCTATGATTTTACTACCATGTTCATCGTACTTCGTTAAATTACCAATCGTTTCTAAATCACCTCTGTTTAAATAAGGATCCTCTTTGTATAACCAATATCTTCTACCATATGATGAATCTATATAGCACTTCCATTTCACTTCCTTAGCTGTTGATATATCTTTTATAATTGAATTTGGATCTGCGTAAATGTATGTTGTTAATTCGTGTTCGGTATTCAGACGTTCAATGACATGCCAAGCTTCAAATGAAACTTCTAACGCAACTAAATGTGGTGAACTGGTAAATAATGCAGAATTTTGGATAGTCCATTGGTTGACAAAGGAATTATTGGATATATTCAAATATTTTAGCTTTTGCGAACAAATTTGTCTTGTCGTCTTTGTTGATTCATTTTTTATTTTTATTCCACCCATTTCATACTCTGGAATCAACTCTTCTTCATTCATAGTCTCTATTGTTAAAAATTTACAAAGTTCTTCGATTGAGATATTATTATCTTTTAAACTTAAACTTTTCAACTTTAGAAAGTTCCATTTTATAAACTGCAATGTTCCTTGGCATCTATAATAATATCTTGTTTTTATCATTTGTGTATTATCTGATTCATGAATTGGGAATCCACCTATATTTAAATATTGAAGAGTTTTGTTATGACCAAATCTACATAATTTTTTTAACAAAAACATTGTATGAACTTCGGTCCATGATGATGCATGTGGTGAAACTCTTAAATTCAACCATTCAAGGGTGCTTAAATTATTTTCATCAGTTACAGAAGCATGGTGAGCAAAAAATTCTAATAATACTCTTGCACTAACTTTGGAGCACATAGCAAATGATAAGTGTGTTAAATTTTTAAAATGAGGGAAGTTCCTAATAGTATCATCCGTTATAGAACTGTGTGATAGATCAAGTTTCTGTAATTCAGGAAACAAACTTATAGTTTTTAAAATTACCATTGGTGGTAAATCTGTACAATCATTTAAACCAAGGCAAGTTAACTGATAATTATTTTCAATAGGTTCCAGATTTGATGAGTTTTCATTTTCTATGTATAACTTATTCAGGGCATTAACGAATGACTCGGTGAATGAGGCACCTGAGCAACCACAGAAATCTAATACACTTAAAACAGTTCCTGGTTTTAATAACATGTAAATGATATTTGAATCTAGATCCTCTTGAATGTGCTCACATGCTAAAAATTCTCTCAATGTTGACTTAGTAAGATTCAAAAAGTTGTACAAAGTCTCGTTCGTTAAATTTTTAATCATTTTGTTCATTTCACCTGTACGACCCAGCCCAATGGAAGTTAATTCTTGGAAGTCAGCAACTTCTATAATATTTTGTATTACTGAATTCTGTTCAATGGCATGTAAAAGATTATTGAATCTTTTAGCAGTTGTGAAGTTACAATAACGATAAACTAAAATCTTACAAATGTGATAAAAATATTTATTAACTGTCAAATTGCTCCTAAGGAACATTCTTAAATTTTCGTTAAACTTCTCTGGATTATTAGGATGATCATTGCTCATATAATCCCTAAATTGGTACGTTAATATTTGGTAAATGATCTCTGGAGGAATTGTTGTCATTCAATATATCTTAATCGTTCTTTCTTGTCGAAATCTTGGTTTTATATTATTAGTTATATATGTACGTTAAATGTAAATCAACAATAATACGGTAAAATAAAATTCAAATAATATTATAAATGAATAATGGCAGCAATGATTCCCATTAACCAACTCAAAATCACATCATAATATACATTACTCTTAAAAAAATATTCATCAAGATTTTATGGGGTTCCCTGTTTTTTTTTGGAAGCTCTTCGCTTACAGAAAAGATTATTGACATACAATAGATCAAAGGTCTAATCTAATTCAAAGACTGTGTAATCTTTAGAGACATATTAGATAAATTGAACATACCTGTATAATAATAATAATATTGATAATAGAAAATGATTGTTTGACTATCCGTATAATTATATATATATGGGGTATGAAGGTATATATGTATGCTTGTGTGTCTATATTATTTGGTATGCTGTTCTTACATTTATATATGGCATGGCACAACTAAGTTTTAATCGAGAATGCATTGGTTAGCACTTATTAGGTCTGGAGATAAATCTATAGTCATGAATATCTTATTTTACAAATGCAAAGAGTTAATTATGGATGGTCTAAGGAGGTCAATATTTCATCATAAAGCATCTGTTTTAACGTTTCCATTGATATTTCATCGTCGTCGTCTTCATGAGATGAGTTCTTCATGTCATTGTCAAACTTCCAGAAGGAGTCGTTTTCTAGATCTAATGGTTTATAAGTTGGTTCATCTTTCGGATCATGATACGTTGCCAGATATGGATGTTTCAATGCATCTTCAGCAGAAATTCTTTTATTTGGGTTGAAGGTAAGCATTTTATCCAGAAGGTCTAACATTAGAGGGTTTAATGTATCCATTTTTTTGCCCAATATTTCATCCCAAGGCATTTTATTGCGATAAGGTAAACTTAAAATATATTCTTTCGCACGCTTTGATTTTATTTGCTCAAAATCATCATATGATTGTGTCCCCAATATATCAAGGATCAGCCAAAGTTGGTGATGGTAATCTCTTCCTGGAAATAAAGGTTTCCCTGTTACCATTTCTGCCAAGATACATCCACAAGACCATATATCCATGGCTGTAGTGTACTCTTGAAATGTTAACATAATTTCTGGCGCACGATACCATCTTGTAGCAACATATTCTGTCATGAATCCCACCAGAGTGGCTTTTGAATCATTACTACTTGCCAAGCACCTTGATAAACCAAAATCACATATTTTCAAATCACAATTTGAATTTAGTAAAAGATTGGAAGGCTTCAAATCTCTATGAATCACTTGAGCACTGTGAATTGATTTTAAAGCACGTAAGATTTGGTATGTGAAATATTGAACGTGGTCATCACTTAAGGAAGTATTCTTTGCATTATTGTTCATTACAACTTTTTGTAAATCTGTTTCCATTAACTCTTGGATGATGTATACTGCATTTAATTTGTCAACACTTATTGGTTTAACTTTATCCAACACACTTATTATATTTTCATGATTGTTGAAATATCTTAACAATTTCAATTCTCTCAAAGTTCTTGTCATGAACAATTTTTTACCAAATGGTTGAATCTTCTTGATTGCAACTTTTGTATTTGAAGGTTTATGGATAGCAGAACATACAATTCCGTATGCACCTTCGCCAATAAGATCCACTAGCTGATAATAAGTTGGTATATCAAAAGTAATAGTACGTGACATGTTTGATTTAAACTTTGTGTATTGCAAATGGATGAATATTTAAATATCAAAAAAAAATAGTTTAATTTTTGAGTCCCTTAGTTTAAGTTTATATAACTTAATGATGATATTACAGTAGCAAATTAACTGTATATGTATAAAGATGTGGAATCAAAAAGTATTGGTTCAAACTCCTCCTATTTTGAAATGCTTTGGAAATGCTTATTTAACAACAATATTATTTACTTTTTAATTAGTAATAATAAATTCAATGTTAATAAAATTGACGTTATTCAATTTCAATTTATCAGTATTGAGTTTCCAGATTGTAAGCCTTGTTATATATTAGAATTGAATCGAAGTGAATTTACAGACCGGAAACTTAGAAGGGTCTAAATTTGTTTGTATATATATCGAAAGAGAGAGAGAGAGAGAGAGATCTTCGAATGTCTAGGTATGGGTACCATAAGATCTTATAAGCTTTCTATTACTGATCTATTAAAATTATCAACTTTTAACAAGTTGAAATTTCAATTATGACAATTGTTGATTCGTAAGAAATCGCGTAAGAAGTGTTTAAATTTGAGACACCAAAAACAGTAACAATTTTTAAAAATAGTACCAATCGAACAACTGTCAAAATGGGAAATAGGAATACAATAGTTAATTATAAACAACACAAGCTCGTCTGGCATCTCAAGCTTCAGATTCTTGTTCACTTACAGTTTATTCATTGATTTGAACTCCTCTATATAGTAAGAAGTGCACAGTACACACTCACAAGCTAACACATTGACCTCGAGAATGTTATGAAACATCATTCGAAAGAATCTAATGCTGTCAAGTATTTTCTTTTTGGCGAGTGTCTTCAATTGATGCAATCAAGAATTATAAATAGGATATTTCATATTTTAATCAAATTACAACAAGTTCATTTATAAATACGTCTATGTGATATATGAAGATACATAAGTAGTTACAAACAAATCCATCTTTAATCATTATATATATTCTTGTTAAAATTCTAGTCAGATTTTGTGATGCTTATTAAGGCCCCCATAGTGAAAGAACAAAAAAAAAATTTCAAATCGTAGCATTAATAAAATGACTCAGATGAGATAAACTCATTCCTTAAGAGATGTTATCTTTTAATATAGTATTTTTTTTTGAAAAGTTTATATAAAAAATGATGTTCTTGGAATGTGTATTTACTTGATTTTATAGTAATTTGGATATTTATCTTCTGTTACAATTAGTTCATTACAATTTAACAAAAAGGAGGATAATAAAAGTAAAAAAAAATGTCAAATATTTTAAAACAAAAAATAAAAGTGGCTCTAATTCAATTAGCAGGTTCGAGTTCAGATAAACTGGCTAATTTGAATAGGGCAAGTCGTTTCATAGAAAGAGCGTTGTTGGAACAACCAGATACAAAGCTTGTTGTCTTGCCAGAATGTTTTAATTCTCCTTATTCAGTGGCTAAATTTAGAGAGTATTCAGAAGTCATTGATTCAAATTCTACATCGGTTAAAGTTTTATCAGATATCGCTAAAAGATTTAAAATATATTTGGTTGGTGGGTCTATTCCTGAACGTGATCCAAGCACTGATAAGATTTATAATACTTCACTCATCTTTGATGATGATGGGAATTTAATAGACACTCACAGGAAGGCGCATTTATTTGATGTTGATATTCCGAATGGAATCACTTTTAAAGAAAGCACCACATTAACTGGAGGTGACAAATCTACAACAGTAAATACAAAATACGGTAAAATTGGTGTCGGGATATGTTACGATATGAGATTTCCAGAATTGGCAATGCAAAGTGCTCGTCAAGGTGCATTCGCTATGATATATCCAAGTGCATTCAATACAGTGACCGGTCCTATGCATTGGCATTTATTGGCAAGATCCAGAGCTGTGGATAACCAAATATATGTACTCCTATGTTCACCAGCAAGGGAAAAGGATGGTGAATACCAAGCATATGGACATTCATTGGTCGTGAACCCTCGTGGTGACATTATAGCAGAAGCAGGTGAAGGTGAAGAAATTATTTATGCTGAATTGGATCCAGAAGATATCAATACTTTCAGGCGAGGAGTTCCTATTACTACTCAGAGGAGATTCGATATATACCCTGACGTCAGTAAATAGAAATTGTAAAATTCAATATACTTAAAGTTACTATTATACTTATTTTATTTATTCATTAAAAACTTAGACAGCATTTGGTGTAGATATGTGTCGCAAAATCACACAATTGTAGATAGTCTATGTAATAAGCCAATATGATAAATTGTATGCAATCTACGATAATAAATTTTTGAAGAACAATGAAAGTGACAACTTTGGTTTACATATTAAGCATTATAAATCAGGAGTAAATGATAACATTATTCAGTAAATCCAAACTTAACAGTCTGATTGGATTTTCGTTAATTGATTTCATAGCATCCAAAAAGAAAACTTGAGAATGGACAGGTTGTAACCTCTCTCAGTTAACATATTATCTGATCTGTTCAACTACTTAACCAACTTGAAACAACAAAAGTTTAAAAAAATTAGCGCCGCTCGGTTTCGATCCGAGGACATCAGGGTTATGAGCCCTGCGCGCTTCCACTGCGCCACGGCGCTTGCTAATTTATGATTTTTGTTGTAATACAACCTGGACAGTTGTGATTAACATTGATTGAACTGAATGATGTTAGACCAAGAAATCCTAATGAGTTACAAAATTATTATAAAACTAGATAATTTTGGATTTCCCGATTAGGAAATAATTATCTAAATCTGAAACATCAATTGAAGAAACTATATCTAACTTTCTCTACGGTATTATAGTGGTATGCCACTAGAACCCCGTACAATGATAACAAT